>JACXGI010001026.1:82463-105884 GCA_016801175.1 Esox masquinongy | reverse complement strand
TATTAACTGGACCCCAACCATCATCATCCAACTCTCGATCGTACTCCCCGTCCATCGTCCTATCGCCCTTTTGCACCAGCCGGTCAGTCTGTATGGAGTTCACCCGAGCGACGTGACCCAATCAACCACTACTTGTCCCTCACCACCTAAAACGCACTTCATTATCACCGTTATGTAGCCGTGCGTAATGAGTGGGGGCTTTTTGTGGTCGAGACACTGGTGTAATTACTTCGCCACTTCACCCCTCCTCCTTTTTATAGTTTTTATTAGGTCTTTTATTATTTTTATGATTTTTCTATTTAGTAGAATTTAGGGGTTCCAAACCCCGGGTCCCTGACCCAATCCTCTTACTTAGGGGTTCCAAACCCTGGGTCCCTGACCCAGTACTCTTAATTAGGGGTTCCAAACCCCGGGTCCCTGACCCAGTACTCTTAGAATTTGGGGTATCCCTATTTCCCCGGGACTCTAACCCAGCACCCTATGGGTCCCCGACCCAGGGTCTATCTCCTCGTCAGGTGATAGGGTAGGTTGCCAAACCTAGAATCTAGAATTCGGTTAAAACCTATCCAATAAAAATTTACTAGTTTTAACCGTAGAATTCGGAAAGTCCCCGCTTCCCGGGCCTCTAACCCACTCTTCTCTGCCGAATATTGTCCTCCCCAATTTGGTACTTCCCAGTCAAGACACTTCTAGTTCAGAATTTAGTGATTAAGCCAAATATGCAGATTTGATGACACAGGTTCTGCTTACCTCATTTGTTGTGGCCACGAACCGTCAGTGTCTGTCGTGGTCAGCAAAGTTTTTTCAAATTCAGATCTCCTTCTCATCCCGGACGGGCCCCCAAGTTGTTGAAGTACCGACCTAAAGTACTTCCCCGAGTTGGTTAATGAGAAGAGATTAAGAGGAGACAAAATCGCAGTGCCGGCAATTCTCTTTATTCCCCCATACAGATATATCTGGAGACAGTGTGGCACTCAGTCCAACAAAGTCTGACACAATCACAGCACACACAGTTCTTACAGCATGAGCCCCCTACCCTAGATTTTCCCGTTTTTTTCTGCTTTTCTGGTTCAGGGAGTGGTTCATACCATATATGGGTAAGATATACGTTGTTTAACAATCTCTCATGGCAGCTGCCGTCTTCGGGTTTCCCTGTTGTTATTCCAACCAATCGACTTCTAGCTCTAGCGTCTTCTCCCTAATTTGGCATTCTGCCCGTTTACTACAGAATACCAAGCGGTCTGTTCTTGCCCCCAGCTATTCTAGTGAGATTAGCATCCTGTCACCCCCTACTCTAATGCAGGTACAATGTTTCTTAGTTCTACTTAGCCTCTAGCAGAATTGTATGTTATCTTAATGCTATTGCCCCACATTACCTTTGTATTCAAGATTCAGATTTTGATCGTCAATACCTCATCAACGAACCCTGCCAGAAAGACAACAATTACATATTCCGAATCTGCTGGCGAGAGCGAACAAACTACACTCCCTGTTTTCTCTGTTGCGTTCAATTTTAAAAAGACGACATTACAGTCATGTCTATGGCAGATTCTCCGTGTATTCTCCGTTAAGGGAGCGTGTTAAAAATGCTTATTGAATGTAGTTTTTACTGACAAAAGCCAATGGCATTGCAAACAAAAAAACATGAGCCAATCAAAACAACTATAAAGATCTCAGAATTCGGTGCCCTAACATTCACATGGTTGTTGTTTGGCATTATTAAAAAAGTAAAGGTGAAAATAATTTTATTGCCTGTAATTAAAATAAAGGTCAGTACTTGAGACCCAAGGTATCATTTATAATAGACCGTCAGGGACAACTGCCCTACCATGAAAATCATTCAGTCTTATAATTAGGGAAATTATTCATATTATTTAAAACATTTTAATTCAGAGAAATCTCAATATCTCTGACGCAATAAAACGTCTTTTGAAATAACCAACTGATATTGCTTCAGGGACAGCTGCTCTACCATCAACACCCTTTAGTTTTACAAATTTTCAATTTTGGAAATTCTAAATAGTTTTTAAAGCATCTTTCCATCAAAATTCCTCAGTAGCTCAGACCCAATGAAACTTATATGGAAAGAACCAATTGAAAAAGCTTCAGGGAGAGCTGCTCTACCATCAACATCCTTTAGTTTAGCTTTTTTCAGTTTTTTACATTATTCCTAGTTTAAAAAGCATTTTTCAATCAAAAATGCTCAATTCGTTCAGACCCAATAAAACTAATGTGGAATTAATCAACTGATATAGATTCAGGGACAGCTGCTCTACAATCAGCATCCTTTATTTTGGCTATTTTTCAATTTTGGACATTATTACTAGTTTCTAAAGCAATTTTTCATGAATTCTGTTAAATAGCTCAGACCCAATAAAACCTACATGGAAATAATCAACTGATATAGCTTCAGGGAGACCAGTTCTACCATCAACATCTTTAGTTTGGCTATTTTTCAATTTTGGACATTATTACTAGTTTCTAAAGCAATTTTTCATGAATTATTTTCAATAGCTCGGACCCAATAAAACTTACATGGATATAATCAACTGCAATAGCTTCAGGGAGAGCTGCTCAACCATCAACACCCTTTAGTTTGACTATTTTTCCATTTTTGACATTATTACTAGTTTATAAAGTAATTTTTCATGAATTCTGTTCAATAGCTCGGACCCAATAAAACTTATAAGGAAATAATCTACTGATATAGCTTCAGGGAGAGCTGCTCTACCATCATCATCCTTTAGTTTAGCTATTTTTCAATTTTGGACATTTTACTATTTTATAAAGCAATTTTTTCTGAATTCTGTTCAATAGCTCGGACCTAATAAAACCTAAATGGAAGTAATCAACTGATATAGATTCAGGGAGACCTGCTCTACCATCAACATCCTTTAGATTGTCTATTTTTTTATTTTGGACATTATTACTAGTTTCTAAAGCAATTTTTCATGAATTCTGTTAAATAGCTCGGACCCAATAAAACCTACATGGAAATAATCAACTGATATAGCTTCAGGGAGACCAGTTCTACCATCAACATCTTTAGTTTGGCTATTTTTCCATTTTTGACATTATTACTAGTTTATAAAGTAATTTTTCATGAATTTTGTTCAATAGCTCGGACCCAATAAAACTTATAAGGAAATAATCTACTGATATAGCTTCAGGGGGAGCTGCTCTACCATCATCATCCTTTAGTTTAGCTATTTTTCAATTTTGGACATTATTACTAGTTTATAAAGCAATTTTTCATGAATTCTGTTCAATAGCTTGGACCCAATAAAACCTATACGGAAATAATCAACTGATATAACTTCAGGGAGAGCTGCTCTACCATCAACATCATTTAGTTTAGCTATTTTTAAATTTTTGACATTATTCCTAGTTTATAAAGCATTTTTCAATCAAAAATGCTCAATAGCTCGGACCCAATAAAACTAATGTGGAATTAATAAACCTGATATAATAATTGATGTTCATGTGTATACCATAAATGATGAAAAATTGCTTTATATACTATACATAATTCCTACATTGGAAAACTGGAAAACAAAAGGTTGTTCATCGTAGAGTAGCTCTCTCTGAAACTACATTATTTGGTTATTTCCATATAAGTTTTATTTGGTCCGAGCTATTGAGCATTTTAGATTGAAAAATGCTTTATAAAATAGTAATAATGTCCAAAATTGCAAAATTGCAAAACTAAAGGATATTGATGGTAGAGCAGGTCTCCCTGAAACATTTCCATAAGTTTTAGAGTGTCTGAGCTATTGAACAGAATTCATGAAAATGCTCTTTATAAACTAATAATAATGTCCAAAATTGAAAAATAGACAATTTAAAGAATGTTGATGGTAGAGCGGCTCTCCCTGAAGCTATATCAGTAGATTATTTCCATACAGGTTTTATTGGGTCCGAGCTACTGAACAGAATTCATGAAAAATTGCTTTATAAACTAGTAATAATGTCCAAAATTGAAAAATAGCTAAACTAAAGGATGGTGATGGTAGAGCAGCTCTCCCTGAAGCTATATTAGTTGATTATTTCCATATAGGTTTTATTGGGTCCGAGCTATTAAACAGAATTCATGAAAAATTGCTTCATAAACTAGTAATGATGTCCAAAATGGAAAAATAGCCAAACAAAAGGATGTTGATGGTAGAGCAGCTGTCCCTGAAGCTATATCAGTTGATTTTTTCCATGTAAGTTTTATTGGGTCCAAGCTATTCAACATAAATGATGAAAAATTGCTTTATATACAATACATAATTCCTACATTGGAAAATTGGAAAACTAAAGGTTGCTCATGGTAGAGTAGCTCTCTCTGAAACTACATTATTTGGTTAATTCCGTACAAGTTTCATTTGGTCCGAGCTATTGAGCATTTTAGATTGAAAAATGATTTATAAAATAGTAATAATGTCCAAAATTGAAAAATTGCAAAAATAAAGGATGTTGATAGTAGAGCAGGTCTCCCTGAAGCTATATCAGTTGGATATTTCCATATAAGTTTTATTGGGTTTAAGCTATTGAGCATTTTTGATGGACAATTGCTTTAAAAACTATTAATAATTACCTACATTGGAAAACTAAAGAATGTTGATGGTAGAGCAGTTGTCCCTGAAGCTATATTGGTTGGTAATTTTGATACGAGCTATTGACATTTACATAAACAACTGAAGTTTTTCATCAACATGACCAGATAATGGTGCACTTTTAAGACGGTGCCTAAACCCTAATTTTATTCTATCAAGACAATACCAACATAAATTCTGATTGGATATTTTTTCTCTTGGATATTAACCCTTCTTTTTCCAACACAAACTGAAGAAATTCAGTAGGAATGTCATTACAATTAAGACAAAATGAAAAAGAATGAGGCAAGCCTAGTTTGGCTGGCCCGCAATTAGAAGGGATGAATTTTGTTGCCTTCACTGGATTCAAACCAGGGACTCCTATGTGACAGGCTGTGCCTTTAACCGCTACGCCACTAACCTATATGTGTGCTGGGTGTTGGTATAGCCTCTTGACATAAGATCAATTCTATCAACATAGGTGACGATAACTGACTTTTTCGTCAAGTAAAAATAATTTTTACTTTTAATTGTGAAAACCCTCCTCTTTTACTGCACAAGGGGATGTGATCTATATTACATCAAAAAGCATGCACGGATGAGTACTTCGAAAATCCACCCGAAATAGTCACGATATAACCGTAAACAGTTTTATTTTAGGCTTACTATAACATAGCTACTGAAGGTTGTAGCCAGCAAAGTTTTTGTCTATCCTGAACAAATCCTAATGCATAATTTGTTTTGACTGTGGCGAGGCTCAAACACCAGTCTTTTGCATGACAGTCCGCATCTAACCACTACGCTATTTAATTAATTAACAAGGGGTAGTCACTCACTCACTCACTCACTCAGAAACGTTAATCAGTTTAACACAATGCTTAATGTTGTCTAGCGAAATATTCAAACTTGGCATGATGTTAACGTGTGACAAAATCATCTTATGTCAAGACAAAATATATAGAGATTTGTATCTATCCTTAGGCCCTCTCTGAGGGCGTAGAGGGCCCTAACCGTTTCCCACTGATAAAATTATATACATGGTGTGCAAGTTCAGTGGAGTGTGCCACTATAATGTAGATTGGTTAGATGAGGGGAAATGCACTTGTTGTGTAGGACAAATACAAGCACTATTCAATGTATTACCATTGTTGTGCAAAATGTTGAGAGATTATTAAAGGCTGAGTAAAAATATCTTTATTTGTATTTCCAGAAACAGTAATGGAGGACCCATTGTGCTGAGCACTACTCTAGCTAATTTGGGCTGGCTAACATTAGCAGTAATTTAACGCGTCCTGTGTCATTGCCCACCACGGGATAATAAGAATGCATCTACTAGGGAAATCCCTCTATATCATTTGAATTAAGCTCCAACCTGCCACATATACCTACACTCAACAAAAATACTTTTTGAGACTAGCTCTGTCTACAAATTAGAGGCTAATTACATTCACCCAACCACATCCCTTTTTGCCAAGACAAAGGCAGGGGTTAAATGCTTTGTTTGTGTTTACAATAAGGATCCTAGTTTTAACCATTATGTTAACTCAGACATTGAAAAAGCAGAACATTTAATTGTTGAGAACCTTCTAAAACCTCATGGGATTCTTTTCAATAAATGTTCTTTTTAATAAATATTGGTCAACATCTAATGATACAAGGAAGGAAAAGCGGTGAACTGGCGACAGGGTCATGGGCGGCCAAGGCTCATTGATGCACGTCGGGAACGAAGGCTGGCCTGCGGAGGCAGTGTGATGCTTTAGACAATGTTCTGCTGGGAAACCTTGGATCCTGCCATTCATGTCAATGCTACTTTGACACGTACCACCTACCTGAGCATTGTTGCAGACCATGTGCACCCTTTCATGCCAACGGTATTTCCTGATGGCACTGGCCTCTTTCAGCACGATAATGGGCCCTGCCCAAAAGCAAAAATGGTTCAGGTATGGTTTGAGGAACACAACAAGTTCAATGTGCTGACTTGGCCACCAAATTCCCAAGATCTCAAACCAATCGAGCAGCTGTGGGATGTGCTGGACAAACAGGTCCGATCCATGGAGGCCCCACCTCGCCACTTACAGGACTTAAAAGACCTGCTGCTAATGTCTTAGTGCCCGATACCACAGCATACCTTCAGAGGTCTAGTAGAGTCCATGCCTCGATGGGTCAGGGCTGTTTTGGTGGACCTACCCAATATTATACAGGTGGTCATAATGTTATGGCAGATTGGTGTATACAGTCATTATACCCACTTTAACTTAAAGTATAATATTGTTAGATTTGCTTTCCTATTTCAGGACAGAAATGTTGAATTTATTTAGAATAATTAAATTATTACAGTGAAATAATGAACATGCTTGTTTTTTAAATTTGATTAATAACTACACAGGGAGTGCATGACTTGGGATTACAAAGGCGCTGGAACTTTTTTTCCCCTCAACTCTTTATCCAATACTGTCATTTAGACCAGGGTGTCACGCTGTGCCCGTTTGGGGTTTGGACCTGAAGAGAGGATTGGGACATCAGTTAAGAGATATGAACAAATTACATTACGCTATAGAGACCTCAGATAATTAACAGTTATAGTTTTACATACAGTGTCTCTCAAAAGTATTCACCCTGCTTTGACTTTTCCACATTTTATTGTTTTACAACATGAAATCAAAATGGATTTAATTTGTTTTGCCACTGATGAACACAACAACAATCCATCATGTCAAAATGAAATCTAGAGACTGTTCAAAATTAATTACAAATATAAAACAGAAATTAATTCATTTCATAAGTATTCTCCCCTTTTCTCAATATTTGGGGGAGGCACCTTTGGCAACAATTACAGCCATGAGTGTAATTGGATCACTATCAGCTTTGCACATCTGGACACATTCTTTTGTGCAAAATTGCTCAAGCTCCATGAAACTGGATGGGGACCTTTTGTGAAAAGCAATTCACAAAAGTGAACAATCAGCTCCTGAGAAATGTTGGTCGGGCAGGACATTTTTTCTCTACATTATATTTGTGGAGTTGAATGGCCCTTGTAGCTCACAGTTAAGTCACCAAATCATTACTAGGTAGCTTATTATTTTGTCTTCTAAAGCTCCAAGAGGATATGACCAATCTGTATTATGTGATTGGCTGGAGGACACCAAGATACCGTAATTAAACAAGATGTCTCCACCAGCAGCTGTCTCTCTTGCAACTACCCTCTCACACTGGTACACCCACACCCACACGTTGACACCTTCATCCTTGTCTCCTCGCCGGGACACCTTAGGAAAGAAAAGAGTCGGGGGGCATGACCTCTGGCTTTTTGGTTTATTGGGTTTTGGGAGGGATACAGGGTGCCACAACACAAGGAGATATTACCAGAATGTGGACCAGCATTAATCAAAAAGTATATTAGACTTTTATCAAAGTATATTAGACGTAGAATTCAATTAAAGGAGTTTTATTGAAATAAAAAAGTGCTGTCCATCACAGTCTAACTACATAAACCTATGCAACTACATTTTGATTTGTTATAGTGCTAATTTACACAATTAATTAAAATTCCACAATTTCATCAATACAGAATATGTATCAAGACCCAAGACATACAAACTACTGACAAATTGAAGGAAAACCCTGAATAAATTTGAGGCTCTATTATGCTGTGGGGGGAATTTTTATGGCACAGTTTGGGTCCACTTGTCCCCTTAGAGGGAAGGGTCAAAGTTAAAGTGATCACCTTTTTACTATGGTGAAACATTTCTATCCTGATGGGAGAGGTCTCTTCCAGGATGACAATGCCCCCATCCACAGGGCAAAAGGGGTCACTGAGTGGTTTGATGAGTGTGAAAATTATGTGAATCATATGCAATTGGTCTTAAGTCACCAGATCTCAACCCAAATGAACACCAATACTTTGGACTAAAGTGTTAGACAGCGCTCTCCACCACCATCATCAAAACGCCAAATGAGGGAATATCTTTCAGAAGAATGGTGTTACATCTCTCTAGCTGAGTTCCACAGATTCATAGAATTTATGCCAAGGTGCATTAGAGCTGTTCTGGTGGCTCGTGGTGGCCCAACCCCTTACTGAGAAACTATGTTTGTTTTTCCTTTAATTTGTAACCCATCTGTACATGACAACCACAGTATTTGTGTGGTTTACTGTATTTGAATGTATTGCATATAAACTGTCCAAAAAGGTATAGTATATCTGCAGAAAGTTAAGTGATTTCACATACACCCATTTAGTAGTTCGGATACAAGTATTACGCTTCATGGGAAATGTTACGTTTGTCCTCATTAGTATAGCTGAGGATCAGAACGTTACTGGGAAAGACACAAAGTATTTGTCAATGTCAGCCTTACTGCAAAGAACAAGTTAGACTAAATATAATATTGGGAGATATGGCTAATTATTAATAAACTTTTAAGTGAGAAAACCTCAATTGTAGTGAACACAAACATAAATGTTCTTGTGCTCCTCCCAGTAGTGTAGCTCCTCGGCAAAGCTCCAGGAACAGGCCAGGTCTTTACAGTTCTTGACTGTGTGGACTGCACACGAACCTGGCAGTTGCTCAAACAGGAGCTCGGCAGTACCCACTATGGAGATTTTCTTCTGACCCTGGATCAGCTCCTCGATCTGAGCCTTGTTCAGAGGTTCAGGAGAGGCACTATAGGACACCATGATGTTCATCTTATCATCTGTTGCTTGCACCTGAAAGCGGCTTTTCCCAGTGGAGCACTGAAAGTCTTTCTTGTTGGTGAACAGGCCCGAAGGGGAGCTGAATACACGGACTGACCAGCCCACCCAGTCATACTTTGTTTTCAGCTTCTCCAGAAGGGCATCAGCCAGCTGCTTGTTGTTCAGGTCAGAGTTTTCCCTAACCAACTTCCGGGAATCCTGTTCAGCCTGCTTGGGGAAGCTGGTGATGCAATCCTCAATGACAGCATTCATTTTCAGCTGTACCTCCTTCATCTTCTCTCCCCATTCTTGGAGAAGCTTTTCTTCATCATCGCACTCCTTGAGAGCAGTGTAGCCCATTAGAGCAATGAGGCCTATGCAAAAGAGTTTCTTCAACCTGGCACAGAAGTCTTCCATTGCACGTCTACTTTTTTCCTCATAGTTTAGAGTGATCTCCAACACTGACTCTCCAGAAAAGTTGTCTCCTGTCACAGCACTGTAGAGGGTGTGCAGGTTTTTGTCACCACCTGATTTGACAAAATGCTCCAAGAAAAGCTTCTTCTTGACCTCACGGAACTTGGGTTTGGCATTGAGGATGTCCATGTACTTGCGAAACTGGTTGGAGATGTTCTCCTCCACAGAAAAGTAGGCAGCATCCACTCCGCTCTTCTTGATCTCCTCATTAATCCTCTGCATCTCCTCTGAAATCTCCTCCAGGCGTTCACGAACCTTCTGGAACTGCTCTTTCATAAACACTGCTTCCTTGCTCTCCACATTGTCCAGGGCCAATTTTACAATAGGAGCAGCTATGGCGAAAACAGGGAAGAGGTCACCGGCGATACTAGCTACCACCTCAGCTCCCTGTTCAAAAACTTCCATTACAGTCTCTACCACATTCTTCCTATCTGCTACAAACTTCTGTAGCTGGCCGGCCATCTTAGCTGGTGTTGTTCTGATTCAGTGCAAAACAAAATGAAACAAAAATCTGAAAATAGAGCATAAGGAGATGGTCATGGGACATTACAGACTCTATGGTCTATAGAATAACCTGACTTTTGACACTTAACTAAAGTATTAATCTTAAATGTTCGTCATAGATATTTGACTACCTCCCTCCCTATTAGTTTCTGAACTTACAAGGAGCTGTACCATGGAGCTTTTCCGGTATTGTTGGACTGTGGCCTTCCTCTGGTGTCCTCACAGTGAGAGCTGATAATGAAAGAGAGGGAGATGTTTTAGTACTAAAGCAAAGCCTGCTGGGATTACAGCAGGACACACCCAGTGAGCAATGAGGCAACAATGCAAAGGGAATTCATCAGTGAGAGAAGACACATAGGGGTAGATACTCTATGGAGTTTCAAAGGTGTTTTTTGAGGCATTGTTTTAATTGATTTATGTTATAGAATTGTTTTAAATACGTATGCTGCATTTTCTCCATTCCTCACTCAATTCAAGTAGGTTTTATATTACATTACCAAACGGTCCCTATTATTTATTAGTGTTCCTAATTAGAAATACAGTTCTTCGCTAGTCCTGTGAAGTGACGTGCTATACAATGTTTAGTGGCACAATGTTTCACACCTTTGTGTGATTGTTCTTAAACAGTTTTTGTTTGGCATGACACTATATCATTTTGTGTGATAGTCAGAATTGTGACCCAAAAAAGGCTTTGTTTGTGATAAATCATAGAAATCTCAATGGAACACATGTAAAATGGTATCAGCAAGAGACACAAGCATTTTGTTAGATTTATAACAGGGTTTGTTGGAATTAATCTAAAATATATTGAAAGATTGAGAACAGATGTCTGACTTTGCGCAATGATTAAGAAAAAGAATACAAAATGTCATGAACTTTCACAAGGAAATGCTAGATCTCAAGATAGCAATGATAAAAAATTATGATAAAGTGAGTTTCTTAGGAAAAGTATACCCCATTTTCATTTTATATACAATAATTTTCATGTCCCACCAAACAACAATTTTAGGCACTAATAAAACAAATTGGTGAATAAATTCAGATTCCAATACAAAAACTTAAAGACCACATATATTTTTGGAAATCTACTAGTCAGTATAGCCTAACACAACTCAATAATTGTAAGGCCTAATATTTGAAGAAGAAAAAAAAAATCAGATGGATGTTTTCAGGCATTTATGTTATACATACACATGTTGGCCCTTCAACTATCACCACCACACCCACCATGGTTCCTTTCTCAGAAAGTCCAAGAAATGCCACAGCGGGTGTGGGCAGTGATTAAGTGTCTGCAAGGGTTAAACTCGCTGAGCAGGAGTGCTTTTTTTCCACAGAAACTGCAGTAACCACAGCAACAAGACAATGGAAACTATTCTGTCAGCATCTCAGTCTGCCTTTCTCTGCTGTTGAGCTGAGGTCTGTACCAAGGAGTTACTACAGATTAGCGCAGAGATCGACCTAATTTCTCAACCCGATCCATCTACAACTGTCAGGAAAGGCACAGTCTGTAAGACCATAGAGTGCAGAGAATTCTATTAAATACAGTACAACAATCTGAACAAAGCAATCATAAGAGCTTTCAACTTTTATAGAAATCATCATCAGTGTAATTCATTACAATTTAAAATGCATACTAAATATAGGCACATTATCTGACATTGATGTATCGTCCTCACGTTTTGAGAAAAATAGAGGTTGCATGTAGGTTTAAATATGAACAGACCTCACATGATACACAATCTGCATTAGAAGCTAATTCAAAGATGGAAGTGAAATGGCATGCATTAAGATTGAAGAACTTCCATCTGATTTGATTTAGCCGTCCACACTGCCACACTAAAAACTAGACATTTCACTCTCCACTGAAACCTCCCAGGGGTGGTATCATGGTCTGAGTGTATGTGAAGTACTTCTAGCACTAAAGCAGACAAACTGTCCAGGGTAAATGGAGGGGAAACTACATTTTCAGATGTATAAGAATTAGATACGTCCACAAACTCAAAAGAACAATATCTTAAGATCAGTCAACTGTAACATGTACAATAACAGACTGACATTAGTGAATAACAAAAAAATATGTAAACCTCCCATTTTGGGTTGTATGTGTAATATTTTGTTGTTCATTATCAATATCATACCTCAGTTGGCCATGAAATTCCGAGTTTGATATCGTGGGGGTTTGATCACATGGGGAACATATGTGATTGTAACTTACAACATTTTCAGGGCCCCATTTTGACTCCACTGTGCCACTTGAACAACCATTGCCCAAAAAAGTATAAATAAGTAATTTCTTCCTAACTGATCCACTTGCATATTAACATCCGGCCATCAAGATAGAAATATCTTTAAATATTTTCCTAAATTGTTTTCAAGCTGCAAAAAGTAATGACAACATTGAGATGTCCAAACAATTCGCTATATGACCATTTGAGTTGTGTAATTTTGAGGGAGGTGGCTAAATTACCATATTACAGAAATTGCCATTACGGGCTGCTTAACAAATGGATATACTGAAGAATGCAAGCCGAGAAGCAAAAATCATATTACCGTTTTTGTAAAGAGCGGTTCATGTGCGCTCTTATGGGAAATGTATCGATTCGCTTGTTCATCAAGGGCTCTAATTGCTTTATTTCAGCATCTTGTTTAACTCCCTATACAGTTAACATGCCTTGTGGATTAATACGATATGGCTTTGCAACATTATGGCAATTGATTATTTATCACGGTTGCCACTGCACAGATACTTGATCGTGAAAATGTAATTATGGAAACCCTTCTAAAAAGGTCTGCACATTCCGTAGCTAACAGTTGCCCAACTGAGAACTGTTTTGACAGAACTTACGTAGGCCTACGTTGCGCATAGCCCAATTCTGTGTTTAGCGCATACTTTCAGTAAAAAACGACATTGTACACATTATGTCGACTGATCTAAAAAAAATATTAACATCTCTAGAAGACGAAGACCTTCAGAAATCGAATGCGACAAATGTAAAATATAGTACTGGATTTTGTTAACAGCAACAAAAACCTCACCTTTTCTTTCGCTGTAGTTTTTCGGGTAACGTTTCAGGAAGAAACTTGTTCCATTCTGTTTTCCCCTTCCTATTGGTCATAAGGTTCTCATATTACAGTCGAAGTGACACACCCACTGAAATACCTAAACTTGGGTGGTGTCTGGACAAGATGTTTAACAAATGAAAGCGTATTTTCCTGGTCTATGTGGAAACTAGAAGACTTATTACATTTACTGTCGATACATTTTTAGATCGCATGTTAATATTCTTTTATTAGCAATACTGTCACGTACTACAAGAATCAGTCTTTATGACCACATCTACTAGGTGATGTCTTATTATGTGGACGACTATTTCTACTGATTCGAGAGTCATAATCTATTTTTAATGACTCGTTCATTTGAATTATTCGTCTGAATTATTGGTTGGCAGCAAAGAACCATGCTAGGATTAATGCTACATGTAGGAGAAAAGATGACCAACAGGTAATTTAGGAAAGTGAATACATGTTAATAACGGCTACCTTTTCCCCCCAAGGGGGCTAGTTACCCCAATAGGGTTCTACACATTTATTAAAATCTATTTAATCTGTTTTATGCATACATTTGGCAGCCAGGGAAAGTGTTGGGCAAAAAATTTGGTCACACCTTGTGGGATTTTTGTGAATTACATGGTGGGGGGCAAGTTACCCCAGGGGGCTCGTTACCCCCTACTTACCCCCACTACCCTCTACCTCACAGTTAATGTTTTAAGTTAATGTTTCAAATTATATCTTCTACTGAATTTATCTGAGTGGCTGAGATATTCCCTATTTAAAGTGTCTTGCTGGCCATCTATCAGTTTGCATTGACTTGTAATCCTGTTATACTCTAATATTGTTATATACTAATATTGTTTAGAGGCAGGGAACTATACAGAGGCCCTTTAAGTATTTTTTTTAAACACTACATTTACACATGCAGTACATTTCTTAACCAATAAAAAATCTACTATTTTGCCAATAATTGAGCAAACCATCATAAATAGTTATAAATGCAACCAGATTAGCCTGTCATTAAGGTCATTTGTATAACAACTAATTCAGCTACATGTCTCATGTAGCCTTACATGGGATTGTGTGTGAAATGCTTTTATGAAAGGCAACTGTTTCCCTGTCCCATCATTTACAATATGTTAGAAGAAACAAAACACCTCTATTCCACTACCCCCCAACCCTAACCTATTTGCATATATTATGCAAATATTGATGGTTTACAGATAGATGATGTCTGCTGGCTCATGGCTACCCCCCTGTTTGTGTTGGAGCTGTCCAGAGCGCTTAACAGGTACTTTTTTTAACATAGCAATCGAGAGTATGCATTCATGTTGTGAATCGTGTTTACCTGGCACTCGTTTATGAATCCTGCTTAACAACGTGTTAATAGGCTACAGATCCATTAGCAAAATGGATGCGCTGTTCCACATTGTCGGAAATTGGAATATCTTTCCTGAACTGTGTCCTGTAACCCTGTCTCCCTCCAAAAACCTGTCGAACGAAAAGACCATTGGCGCCTCCCCAGTCGCATTTCCACCGAACGTGTTCTAAGTGCAGAATTAACAAACAACTTCCATGCTATGCATAAATTACAGTTCTCCCCTGATGAACGTTGTAGATAATCATCTCATTTGCATTTAATAAAGACACACGTATTGGGTTGAGGCCAACCATCCATCAGGGAAGCTAATGTTATTAACAGGCCCCCACCTGAACCTCATTCTAACCACATTACAGACTTAACATCAGAGGACAATACATTGACAAGCTTAGGTGTGATTCAGTGTTGGATCAAATGCCTGCACACCCTGCAGCTCCCTAGATAAGGCTGATATGTGTTTTGTACTGTAGCATAATGTCGCCGTTATTGTACGTGGTGCCTTGATGAAGAGCACAGTGGTAGGAGATGGTAGAACTATGGGATCAGAGACCAGCAACCTTCTATTTAGATTAACTTGGGCTACAAATAGACGCTGCCAGTTATTGTGGTAAGATGGAGACTGAATGTCAGCGCTGTGACACCCTGTTGTTGTTGACTGACTTGGAAAAAGACAGCTCCTGCAGTTAAGTCAAGCACTGTCCATAGTTTACAATAAAACACAGTGTGTCTTCATAATGGACTGTTTTTTAAACAGAAAAGTATGTTTTTAGTGTGTGGTACTGAATCATGGCGTTGTCATATTGACATCAATGAGAGTACCCTAATTCCTGTGTGGTTCCAAGAGGTTTTAAGCATTCTGATTTGTTGATCTGTTAAATGTGTTTACATCGCTATAACTTTGTGACACATTCTATTTATTTTGAATCACCGCTGTCTATATTCTCAGTCATCCTTTTAGTTTTTGAACATTTGTCATAGGTGGTTCACTTGTATGCATGGTGTTTTTTAGTGCATTCAGGCCTATCTGCAAATTGATTTAGTGTGTGCAAATAGTGAATGAGGGTATCAATGGTGTACATGTAAGCAGCCACTGGGATGGCGGCAGTCTGTAGGCAAATGAGGCCTACAAAAGTGCCTAAAAAGAGAAAACTTTATTTTTGGAATGACTTGAACAGAGGAATAAATACTGCCTGTAGAACTATAGACATTCTCACATTCAATATAGGATTGCATATTTTTAATATATTTCCTGACAACTGTCCATGTGACATTGGGTGAAGCTTCTGTGCACACTGCTCCACAGCTTTGCCATAAGCAGCTTCTGTTCTGGAATCTTTAAGATTCTCTTTGAGGTCCTGGAGGTTCAGAGAGGACTGAACACAACCAATGACAACTATCTCTTATAGCCCCATTATGGAGTGCTGACTCTTTGTGGAACAAGGTGTACGCCTTATGTTATATGCAATTCTTGTAATATCGATTTTGTTAACTTTTTCTTTTTGTACTTTATTTATGTCCTTATTTTGTGGTGGATTGTATAATAAGTATCCAAGCCTTTTCAAACCTTTAATTTTATGTCCCTTAGCTTCCAAAGTGTGATTGAAGTTCATTGAATTTAATTTTGTATTGTCAACATCTCCACAAAACATCTTGAAACGTGAAAGTGGAAATGTAAATGTAACTGTCTGATTTAAAGCAGAGTGAAGGAGGATTTCATCTTGGATTTTTCCTGTGGTTTTCTTTGTACTGTTTCTTTTCATCTGAAAAACTTTGCCGATGTCAAACAAACCAATTCCATAATGCAGCCAACACCGTGCATGAAAATATATAATGGATTTGTCCCAAACGTAATATGGTTACTCCTTTGATTATTTTCTCTTTTTTTGCTGAATTGTCAAAACACAACCCTTCCTTGTCTTTGTGTGCCTAAACTTAGCAATATAAGATTTTTACAGATCTATAACAATACAGAAATCTGCAATGATTTAGGCTAGAAACAAGATGTAAAAAGCCAAAAGAAGACACAACTGATGCACATTGGAATATTTTTAGTTGAACTTTGACCTTAGAAAGAGTCAAAGAAGTTGGATTTAAATAATTATTTAAAATGTGTGATTCTTGCTAACTATTGATTTGGCCACTTTTTGTAAACAAGAATAACCATAAATTGGGTTGTTAGATAAATTATTATAACTACACATATGTGGCAGTGGAATAAAATCTAGGGAAATCATAATTATTTTTATGGTTGTAGTCATTAAATAGCCTACCTAAATGATTTCAAGAGTGTTGTTATACTATGTGGAATTGTAGGAAATAAGTTTAAAAAATTAGGTCCCTCAAGTCATAATGTGAAAAAGGGGCCTTGGGGAGAAAAGACTGGGAACCCCTTGAGGCCCTCTAAATTTATGATTCCATGGAAATGCACATTTCCTTAGCTGTGCATATATTTTTACATTTCTTATTTACAACTGTGTAAAGATGACCAGTGTTAACAATATCCTTTATATTGTGATTTATTATGAATGAAGACATTTCAACTGCTCTGGATGGTTCTGCCTCTATCAACTGCAATTTCAAAAGGAGATTATGTCCTCAGTATATTGATGAGGATAAAGAATATTTTGCAGGAGCTTACATAACACGTTATTATTCCAGCGGTTGGGGCTAGTTTATAATGTATTCTTGATAATGCATAAGAAATGCAGATTGGTAGGAAGAAGTACTAAGTTGTCACTATGTATTGTTGAGTGACATGCCCACAACTTGAGATATAAATTATCATATACATTCTTTATACTGTTATAATAATCCTGATTGTTTAAACTTGAAAGACAAATAGATTGATGAACAAATGAGGAGACACTTACTACAACATTTCAGATATGACCAAAACATCTCGAAACTCATATATAAACATTGCACAGTGTGACAAAAGGCTACTCAGGATGAATACATAGGTAAGCTATTTTGTGTTTTTCATAGTAGTAACAATCATTGGGGAAGTTGTTGGTCTCCACAACTTCCTTATAGTGGCTGATAGCATGCACCAGGTAGTTGGGGAGGCTTTTCCTGAGCATCTGAGCCACATCTGTCATGTTCCCCTTCAGTTTCTGCCTCTCAATTTGTTGTTGGATCTGACCTTTGTCAACAGGTTTAGGCTCAACACTGAAAGAGATCACCACTTTGATGTTGTTACTGGACATCACATCAAAGTAATTAGCTCCTCCTTCACTGCCGTGGTACTTTTTTCCAGCCAGCCAATTGAACAAGAAAAAGGGCTCCTTCACCTTGAAGACCCTTATAGACCAGCTCACCCAGTCATACTTCTTAACAAGCTTGTCCAAAAGACATTTGGTGAAGTCATCGTCAACACTGCCAGGTTTCTCTTGAATCTGGCCTTCCATGTCCTGTTTGGCTTGTTCAGCGAAGTTCTCAGTGCAGTCGTCTACTGCTGCTTTCATCCGATTTTCCACATCTTCCATTCGCTCCTGCCACTTCTTTACCATTTCTTCCCCTACTACCCCTTCCTTGAGGCTTGCATAACCCATGGCAGCAATGATTCCTACCACAAAGAGCTTCTTTAACCTGGCACAGAAATCCTCTACTGCCCTTCTACTTCTTTGTTCTGTGGCAACCACTGTCTCCAACATGGGGTCACCAGAAGTATTCTCCCCAGTAACAGCATTATAGAGACCATCCAGGTTCATGTCAGCGTCTGTGTTCTCAAAATGGCTGAGGAACTTTTCCATCTTCTTCTCTTTAAACTTGGTCTTAGCATTTACAAAGTCCTGGAACTTCTCATACTGGCTGATCATTTGTGCCTCACGGTCAAAGTTCTGCTTATTCATGGAGGTCTTCTGTAGCTCCAGGCCGATTTGGTCGATCTCGGCCTGGATATTTTCCAGTTTCTCGTTGATCTTACTAAACTGCTCAGTCAGGTATATGGCATCCTTGCCTTCAGGGTTGCTGAGGAGTTCAGCGGAGGCTCTGAACACGGCCTCCAGGACTGGATGGAGCTGGCCCACAGTGGCTGCCAGGACCTCAGAGGCCTGTCCCATTATCTCCACCCCCTTCTCGATCTTGCCTCTGTTCTGCACAAGCCATTCTGCCACAGCACTGCTCATTTTGGGTGATCTCTCAGAGTAATATTGTTCAAGTTGGTTTTCAAAGATTCTTGGAATATGTTGATGTCTAAAAGAGAAAGCAGAAGAAACCATAAAACTGTTGTAAAGTTTGTTGAGGTTAAATGATATGTTTTTTATTTCTAAGGATTATGGGTTTCAAGAAGTTTGTGTTTGAGAGGATTCGAACAATGTGACATCAATAGCATCTAGCAAAGATTAATCAGAAATTTGTAGTCAAACTGAACAATTTACTCTCAGCAAAAAAACAAAATGGAGATCTTGTTAGGACATGAAAGTGTCTAGTTTCATGCCACACCTAGTGAGTTTCAGGTTTATGGTTGGACTCGATCACAGCTCAAGTAGCACTGACTGACTTCAAACCATGCATTACACTAAATATACTCAATGTTAATGGCGATTTAGTGTAAAACCAGTCTATATATTCTCATATTATGCTGCTAACGTATAATATTGTGGAGAGTTACGCAACACTGCCGTGCTGGCCTTTTAATTTACAAGCCTAACAATAGCCACGACCGAAAGGAAACACAGATGTCCACAACCTGGGAAAAGGGAGGTTTAGGCTACTTTGCAAACATAATTTTCTATATAAAATACACAAGAGATGAGCTCACACACATATCTTGCTCCCCTGAGACAATCTCACTACAGAAAAAAGGCACACCCAGATCTCAGGAAAAAAAATGCACCACTACACTTGTTCTGTAATAAAACACATACTTTTTTCCCCACACGCTGAAAAGTCCGTTAATCAGTGAAATGCACTTGAGCCATTGAATTCAAAGCAACTCCATTTAATTATGTAGCATTTGTCATTCTATTTGAATGAAAATCACAAAATACAGATTATTATCTAAGCCTATAGACCAGGGGCATACCAGTAATTGCTGCAGTGGAGTGTCAAGATCAAAGGAGTCATTTTTCATGTTTTCCCAAGGACTCACACTGTACTAATTTGTTTAGCCCTGTTAAATAAGCTAACATCGCCTTTTATTTTCGAGTTACAAATACCACAAAGAATTGTTACAGAGTTCAGCAAAGAATTAGAATATTGAAGGATTTGTAGAATTCACTACTCATCACAACTTTAAACAGGAGTTAGTCTAATCCTCAGAATAAAGAAAAGAAAAATACTTACTGAGGAATTGTCCTGGTTTACATGCCTTTACTTGTCAAATAAAAATGTTGACGCAGAATATGGTAACCCGAGGGTATGATTATGAGGAAGAAAAACTAGAGAAACTATTTTGTTGCCCAACAAGAAGTATTTTGTCTTCTTTTCAATGTCACTCAGCTTTTGTGAAATCCTTTAAACTTAAGGAAACTGAATAGAATCCAATAGCTACCCATTATTTTCCATTCCACTGGGATACAAATCACCCTATAGAGCTCTTATGGAGACCACATCCTTGAATCATGAACACCAACAAGACCACATCCATTAACAATACAATCCAAACATCTTAAATTGCACTTGAGTTTCACCTGTTTTTTGTCAGTGCACAAACCATAAATATCTTTAAAAATCACATTCTGACTTTATTGTCACAGAGGTCTCAATTCGTCTCAAATATCCAGAAACAAAACTTCACACCCTTGTCATTAATACAAACATACCAGACAGACAAAAGGGAGGAAAATAAGAAAATAATAATAAACAAACCTCAAATAGTCCAATAAAGTATATAGTGGGAAGCAGTCCAGTTATCCAACAGCCCAGCTGTGTCTCTGAGCGCCAGCATTCTAGCATTGGGATGTATAAGTAGACTCTCTCTCTCTCTCTCTCTCTCTCGGTTTTTCACCCTCCCCCTTTGAAAATCCTCCATCCCCTATGAGCATTCCAAAGGGAACCCACTCCGAGGGATGAGGGGCAGGCACTGAGACAGATAACATCCTGTAAACATTCTCCATACAAGGACACCACACAGGTTTGGAGGGTTTGTTTGTGTGCATGTAAATGTGCAAGCAAGCAGAAGCAGGGAAAGCCGAGCAGCGTTTGGCCACAAACACAAAACCCTTCTTGTTGTGTCTCCACTTGGGTTACTATGGTAACCTTTTTTTACCTCTTTCAAATATATGCGTGCATGAAGAGACAATTCATCTTTGAATAAGGCCACAGAGTTCTTTAAAGTTATTAAGATTTAGGAATTATCAAACGAACATTGGAATTTAAACGTCTTTAAATTCCGATGTTTGAAAGTCTTTTAACCTCTGAAAGGGATTCATTAAAGGCAGAATTGGGACATTCGGACTCAGACGCATTAATTGGGGTGAAATATGCCCTGGAGCTCTAGTGTTCCCAGGGTCACAGTGCTGAGCGGAGCTGTCAAAGGACCTCTGTCTATCCGTAACCAGACCATGGGAGAGATAGCTCACCCACTGTCTTTGTGCTGCAGCTCTGCCACGACACACACTGCCTGATATGACCAATCAGTCCAGTTAACACTGGAGAGAAGAAAGAGGAGGAGATGGTGGAAGAGCAGGAAGGGATATGGGGATTGAGTACGTGTGGTAAATAGGCGGACTTTGCGAGCCTGCTTGCTCCCTTCCGGTGTTTTTAGGTCTCCCTGTGTCATTCCGATGTCAGATATCGCACTGTGCTAACTGGTTATTATCTGTAAGGACGGTTTATTTTTCGCATGGACTCAACAGTATGTGGCGTGATGGGTGGTACTGACTGACACTGGAAAACACACTGATCAGCAGGCCTCAGTGTTACGTAGCAAAGCTTAGCTGGAACAACCTACTTCCTCAGCAACTGTCGATGGTGGTAATACCAAATAATCCATATTACGTAATTTGCAATATCCCCTATCCCGTCAAATGTTTCAGTTCAGTTTCCACTATATTTAAGATGTTAGAAAACTACCCAGTGCTTTGAGAGTTCTGTGAATTAGGAAATATACAATATCCACATGTGAGGTGGGGTTTTTCCCAGTTACTTTAAATCATTCAACAATTACACATTTACTAGTAGGTTTTGGTGTTGAATACCAAAACAAATATACAAAATAAATAATTGTATCAATTACTTAAAAAAGCATGTCCTTTTTTAGGGAATTCAAGTACTCAAGTGGGACAATGGTGAAAGATTTAAAATAATGTCCACCAGGTGAACAAGGCGAGCCAGACAGGTCAGTGTATGGCCAGCTGGTGAATAGTTTGACTCTGCTACGAACCTTAACCACTGAACATTCCTGTTCAGCAACTTTAATGTTGGTTAATGGGTGGAATAAATATTCCGTCATTACTTTATGTGCACAAAGAACAGGCTGGTATAAAAGAGGTCTTTCTGCTTACATACTGTAGCATGAATGTATTCATCTAACACATACCTGGCTAAAGCTCTGTATCAAAAACACACGTCTGCCCTACTGATCAACACAAATGCCTACTTAACTTGGCAAGTAACGAAACTTTAGACAGTGTAGTTAGTTTCACAGAGTCATCTGCTACACTGTCACAATTTAAACACTGTCTTCCCTTTGAGAATCGGTTTCAGTTAACATGACGACATGGTAATGAGTGCAAGGCACAAAAACTAATGTCCAAATCGAATTGCTTTAGCTTACTGATTGTCGCAGTGCTTTAACTAAAACATCTTTTTGACCTTGGCCTTTTTTTTAGTGTTTCGTTCTGGCCACTAGAGGTCAGTTTAATTCACTGGAAAGCCCCCCAGTGTCTCATCTAATGGACAAAGACCTGATGTTTCTTGTCTTTAACTTCTATTCGGCTGATGTTTGAGTGGTGTGTTATTGTTGCCTCTATCACCACTGCCTGTTAATGTATTGGCATATATGTTGACATTTACTAACAGACTAAGACCTGTGGATACACAGTACGTCTCCATCTGAAAAATGACCTGTGGAAAATCAATATACAGTAGGGATAAATGTACATGTTGATATATAAATAAACCCATCTTTTATTCCACACATTCCATGTATACTATATAGCTGAGGTCCTTGGAATGAGGGATTGCTATGCAAATAGAAAGTTGTTTTTCTTGTGACAGGACTGTTATCCCTTGTGACAGAACCTGTTATCCCAGATATGAGAAAATCCCAAGGAAAAACATCCGTTGGTTGGAATATTAATGTCTTTAGGAAGTCAGATACTGTATTCAGGGCATAATTTACTAGAATCATCAACATAATTTAAATAAGTTCTTCATATTATTCTCCTGTCGAAATAATTGACCTGTAAAATCAACAAGATTTTTTTGTATCATCAGCATAGTTTACTTGTATCGTCAAGGATATACTTGTGTCATCAACATGATTTTCTTGTATCATCAGCATGATTTACCTGTGTCAATATGATTTACCTGTATCATCAAAATGATGTATTTTTATCATCAACATGATGTATTTTTATCATCAACATGATGTATTTTTAACATCAATATGATTTACCTGTATCATCAACATGATGTATTTTTATCATCAACATGATGTATTTTTAACATCAATATGATTTACCTGTATCATCAACATGATGTATTTTTATCATCAACATGATGTATTTTTAACATCAATATGATATACTTGTATCAACATGATTTACTTCTATCATCTACATGATTTACTTGTATCATCAACAGGATTTACCTATATC
>JACXGI010001026.1:0-82363 GCA_016801175.1 Esox masquinongy | reverse complement strand
TGTATCAACATGATTTACCTGTATCATCAACATGATTTACTTGTATCAACATGATTTCACTGTATCATCAACATGATTTACTTGTATCATAAACATGATTTACCTGTATCATCAACATGATTTACCTGTAGCATCAACATGATTTACTTGTATCATAAACATGATTTACCTGTTTTATCAACATGATTTACCTGTAGCATCAACATGATTTATTTGTATTCATTTGTATCATCAACATGATGTCTTTGTATCATCAACATGATGTATTTGTATCATCAGCATCATTCACCTGAATCAACAACATAATTTACCTGTATCAGCATCAAGTACCCGTTTCATCCACATAATGGTTTAATCAGCGTCATTTCCAGCTATCATTGACATAATTTTCCTATAGCAACAACATAGCTGAATTGTATCATCAACCTCATATGCATCATCATTTACCTGTATATTAAACATAGTGACTAATTATTTGAAAATAATTTGCAATATCACAATGTAACTTCATGTTAATTGACTTGGGATACTGGAAGCTGCAAATGTAAAAATTAAATTCAAACATATTATTTAAAGCAGAAATTTAAAGCACTCAGGACTGTGGCTAACTTGGGGAAAGGTGGATATGATTCATGGGGCCCAAGGCCTGGCAGGGCCCAATGATCATAAAAATGTCAATGTCATCTGTAAGTGAGGAGACCCAGGCATATTTCTTTTCATGGGGCCAAGGATTCCCATTGATGGTGCTGCAAGGATAGTTTCCCACTGCCATCTGTCCTGCAGTTGTTTCCAGGTCACATAAACAACACGTCATATAATGACAGAAAACCTGGACTCTGGAGATTCTGAACCACTTGGTTCATGTTCAGGAAATCTACGGAAATGGAAACGAATGAAATTACTTCCTCTGCTGGATCAGGGAGTTCACACAGGAAATGAAAAAAAAGTGTGGAAAAGTCATTTCTGTTGGGGAACTCACTGCACTGCGCTTGAGTAATTGTTGAAAAAATATATACCCCAATGAGGGAAAATTACACAAACAATTTGTTTTCAGTTGGAATTAGTTGTGTTGATGGACACAGGCAAAGAAAATATGCTATGGCAATTAACATAGCATACAACTTACACTCTTTCTTTTTTGCAATGAACATTAGGGTAATCATCTATACATGTTGTGCACAGTCATCTAATCATCCAGAAATGATGTGCTCTGAACTTTGTGTCATGAAAAAAAAGCATTCGAGTGGGAAAGAGGGAGCCTCACATTTCAACACTTTCACATTTTCAACCATTACACAATTATATAGATCACAGAATTAGAAATAGATCTTGTTTTTATCTAAATTGCGTATCTAAAGCAAACAAATGTCAGTATAGGCATGACATGTTAATAAAATGTATAGTAACATAATACAATATAGAAAAAGACAACAGAAAAGCAACTGATCTAAAGCAACCAACTTATAACAAAATTGTATACTAACAAGGCAAAACTTTTCAATCTATCAGTGAGAAGTTGCTGATCAGTATGCACATAGCTGCATTGGTAGGTGAGTCTTTTCACCACAGAGAAAGGCCCAAACCATCAGTTGCTCCCACAGATCGATACAAACTCAGGCTGGATCAGATGAAACAGATAATGGTTCAGTGCTCGGATAGGACAGCTTATTGATTGCAGACTAATTTACCCCGGAGTCTATCCTTGCTCTTTTAAAATCAAGCGAACCACCTTTAGATTTCATGTAAATTGAAAATGGAATTGCTTTGACTGTGAATCTTGTTCAAGCATATGTTTTACATTTCCAGTAAAGACTGCCTCATTAAATGTTTCTGTTGAGCTTGGGTATAAGCAATGTCAGAACATTTTGACATTCTAGGGTTCTCAGAGAACTGTCTAGCCTGGTTTGAAATCTATTTATCAGACTGTATACAGTGTGTCAAATCTGATGTTCTGTTAACCACACCTCTGGCAGTATTAACTACTGTTGAAGGTACAATTCTTAGGCTGAAATATGTTGTGTATATTGATGATGTTGTGCTTGCTGCCAGTAACTCCCTCATCAACCTTTATGCCAGTGACTCCATCCTGCATACAATGGCCCCAAACTGAATACTGTGCTATACACCCTACCACATAACTTGAATAACACCTAACATGCAATCTTTGACCTTCATCTACTCCTTAATATCACCCTTCATCAGTATAAATGTAAATTCAGATTTAGCTCCTTGTTCCGCAACTACGAAATGTTGATCTGTTTGATATTTTATTTTAAAACACTGACACTCAAAATGAATGTTTTTTGGGAAATATTTGTAAAAAAAAAATACTGAAATATGATGCTTGCATTTGTATTCAACTCTTTTCATCAGTTGCAAACATAAATATAATATGAAAGTCCTCATTTACAATTGTGTGAAGAAGACCAGTAATAATGTCCTTTTTTAATCAAGGTTTATTGTGAATGAGAAAAAAACAATGTCAAATTATAGCTGTATAAATGATCATGTAAAAGGTATGACTATATACATAGAGTTAATGATAGTTGTAAAGCCTTTATAATAGCCATTTCTGATTTGGACAGGATGTGTTGTTGGAAGAATTATGAACTACTTACTTGAGTAGTTACTTTTGTTAACTACAATATCCAGAGTAATATCCTTTACAAAAATGTAATTTGTTGTGCTAAGAAGCCTCATAGTTTCAGCGTAAAACAAAATGATGATCAATTCAAGATTTTGCAGTACATTTCCCATAATCCCACAATCACCAGGTTTGTTTCATCATACCATTTCTAAATTCAAATATTACATTTTCAGTATACACCAAAAGGCTACTCAGGATGAACACATAGGTAAGCTTCTTGGTGTTTTTCATAGTAGTAACACTCCTTTGGAAAGTTGTTGGTTTCCACAACTTTCTTATAGATGGTGATTGCATGCACCAGTCGGTTGTCAAGGCTTTTGCTGAGGACCTGAGCCACTTCCACCATGTTCCCCTTTAGTTTCTCCCCTTTAATTTGTTGCAGAATCACACCCGTGTCAATAGGTTTAGGCTCAACACTGAAAGAGATCACCACTTTGATGTTGTTACTGGACATCAGGTCAAAGTAATTATCTCCACCTGCAGTTCCGTGGTACTTTTTTCCAGCCAGCCAATTGAAAAAGAAAATGTGCTCCTTGTCCTTGAAGACCCTTATAGACCAGCTCACCCAGTTATACTTCTTAACAAGCTTGTCCAAAAGAGATTTGGATTTGGCATCGTCAACGCTGCCAGGTTCCTTTTGAAGATGGTCTTCCATGTCCTGTTTGGCTTGTTTAGCAAAGTTGTTAGTGCAATCATCTACAGCTGCTTTCATCCGGTTCTCCACATCTTCCATACGCTCCTGCCACTCTTGCAACATTTCCTTCTTCACTTCTCCTTCCTTGAGGCTTGCATAACCCATGGCAGCAATGATTCCCATTACAAAGAGCTTCTTTAACCTGGCACAGAAATTCTCTACTGCCCTTCTATGTCTTTGTTTTGTAACAACCACTGTGTCCAGCATGGGGCTGGCTGACATATTTCCCCTAGTAATATCAGAGTAGAGGCCATCCAGGTTCTTGTCTGTTTCCGTGTTCTCAAAATGTATGAGGAACTTATCAATCTTATTTTTCTTTTTCAAATCAGTCTTGGCATTGAGAATATCAAGGAACTTGTCGTACTGGCTGAGAATGTTTGCCTCGCATTCAAAGTTTCTCATGTTCATGGAGGATTTCTTCTGCTCTAGGTCAATTTGGATGAAATTAGCATCAATGACATTCATTTTCTGCTTGATCTTGCTGAACTGATCAGTGAGGTAGAGGACTTCATCCCCTTCCTGGTTGTTGAAATTGTAAGCGGAGGCTCTGAACACAGCTTCCAGGACAGGGTGGAGCTGGCCCACAGTGGCTGCCAGGACCTCAGAGGCCTTTCCCATTATCTCCACCCACTCCTCTACCTTGTCCCTGTTCTGCACAAGCCATTCTTTCAGAGTACTGGTCATTATGATCGATCTCTTTCACAGTAATAGTGTTTAAGCTGGTTTTCATATATTCTTGAAATATGTTGATCTCTGAAACAGAAAGCAGAACAAACCATAAAACCCTTGTAGCGTCAACAACGTCTAACACTGATTAATCAGACAGTTGGAGTCTTAGCACAAATTTCTCTCAGCAATAAAATCCAAATTGAGATCTTGTTGGGGCAGGTTTATGGCTGGAATCAATCTCAGCTCTGTACCACTAACTGACTTCAAACCATGCATTACAATAAACATACTAATTGTTTATGGCGATTCAGAGCAAACAACAAAAGCTGTTTGATGTGGAGAGTTTCGCAAAGCTACGTTACTGGTGTTTTAGGGTGTAATTTACAAACCTAACAATAGACAAGACCCAAAGGAAACACAGATGTCCACAACATGGGAAAAAGGAGGAAAAATACACAAGAATGATATGCTCATTATTTCTCTGAGACAACCTCCACTACAGAAAAAAAGGCACACCCAGAAATCAAGGGATAAAAGCCCCATGGCACTTGTTCTGTTGAGGAAAACACTTTAATTGAAAAGCAGGTGAGCCGTTAGATTCGCCATGTACAATGTAGCATCTGTCAATGTTTTTTTGTAAAGAAAATTAATAATACATATTAATAACACCCATAGATCATGGTTACCCAGTAATTGTGCATTGGGGTCAAGATCAATGGTGTCATTTGACATGTTTTGACCATAACACTTATTAAGTTAGAATTCCGTGGTGTCTCCATTCTTCCCTGTGTCTATCCCGTTACAATACAATCAGACAAATATGACAGTCAGCCAGGTGCACGACAAACTAAAGTTACGTTGCATTCTGATTTGATGATAATTGATGCAATTGATTACATAACAACATGTTTTTTACAGCAAACACTATAAAGTTATATTATGTGATCAATGTTAAACAACCAGTCTGTATTCATAAAGTATGACAGAGTAGCAGTGTGTTCATTTAGGGTTAGTTCCCCCTTATTTTGTAAATGATGATGCAAAAGTTTAAACTGATGCTATAAAACCTGTAGCATGGGGTCAACTGAGCCCGAGGTTTAGGTATTTAAAGATATTTGAAGGCTGGGTAATAAGTGTAAATTACTGTTCATTGTATTACACTATACTAGAATTCTATATCTACAGTATGTTGATATTGACTTATTGTAATATGCATGAATAACTGAAAGAAAAATACTTATTGAGAAAATGTCCTGGTTTACAAGTCTTCACTAGAATGAAAACTATTAATTTGCCTTACAAGAAGTTTTTAAACCTGATCAGAACCCTATCAGAATCTATTCATTTCAGATTTTTTTACAATGTTTATAATATGTTATTGTTCTTTAGTTTGATATTTACAGTACATATAGAGTGCTGTTTGAAAATATTCTGAACCCTACAGAGATGATAGATTTTCAATGATTATTTTACAAGTGTTTTATTTAATAAAAACCCAGATTTCATCCAAAAATTTCCAAAAATATGTGAACCCATTCATTCAATAGTTTTTGGCACCTCCATTACCTGTGATAACTTGGAGTTAACATCTCTTATAGATATTAATCAGTCTCTGACATTTTTAGGATGTTTCCCTAGACCTTACAGAACTCAACCAATTGAATGAGGTTTGAGGGGTGGCTAGCATGTACTGCCTGCTCCACATCCTATCACAGCATCTCAATTGGATTAAGGTCAAGATTTGGCCAAATCAAAACACAAATCTCAACATTTGTCAATTTATGGCCCAGCTTTAGCTCCTTGACTGATGGCCTGACGTTCTGTTTTAGAATCACCTGGTATACCTCAGAATTCACTGTTTCCTTGATGACGTGCAGCCGACCATCCTCAGAGGAGAAAAAGCGGCCCCAGATCTTGACATTCCCATCAACACGCGTGACTTTTTGGAAGCTTCTTTTGGTGGTGGACAGTGTTGGGTTTGCACCAAATATAGTGGTTTTGATAGTGACCAAAAAGGTACATTCTGGACTCATCTGTCCATCTGGGAATGACATAGGGAACGGACACTGTACCCCTCAGCTCCTGGCTGTCTTCCTTCTCTCTTGGCATCAAAGGCAATGACGGCTGTCCTCATGTCAAGTTTTGCATGACCACATGCATCAGATGCACATTTATTGTACATGCAGGTTGGGCTGTATTACTACATATATGATAACAGCGTACGAGGAGACATAAGTCTTGCAGCACAATCCCAGGGACTGTGATACGTGCAATGAACAACACCAGCTTGGAGTTGTGATCAGCAGACAGACGGTTAGTGGGTATAAAAATGTTTAAATGATAAACCTCATGGCTTTTTTTGGCATGGTTTTGCTCTAAAATGCACTATGTGTGGGACCGTATATAGACATTTGTATGCCTTTCTAAATCATGTCCAATCAATTGAATTTGTCCCAAATGGACTCCAATGGGATGCATATGTGCTTAATTTGGAGTGTCAGGGCAGAGGGTCTGAATACTTATGTACACAAGATTTTTATTTTCAATAAAATGGCACAAATTTCTAAAAACAAGTTTTTGCTTTGTCATCATGAAGTAGTGTGTGTAGACTGATGAAAAAAAATAAATGTAATCATTTACCTCTGTGTTCAGGCCTTGACTTTGACCCCGAGACGCAATGAGATGCATAAATGCTTAACCCAACCAGGACCTAGTACCTATCCTATGAAATGTTGTAGAGCAATGATGGCAATCTTCTGTGTGTTAAAGTAACTATGCAGAGTGAGTTTAAGTGAGTTTCTTTTGTGTGTTGAATGTTGTGGGCATATACCAAATATAGAATGAAGTGAATTGTGTGAGCGTACACAAATATAAAAGGGTATACTTAATTAAAAATAACCATGGAAGTAGATTGCTCATTGGCCAGCTCATCCCTCTCAAGACAACTGATTGGCTCGATCATTCTCAGGGATATGGCATCAAACTCCTGAACTTATTTTAAGATACTCATTTGAGGTGGGGATTTCAAAGGATTTTTTAAACTAATTTAACATTGTATGATTTATTTACTGTAGAAATTAATGATTTGGCTGCACATACGAGTATATGAAGGGTAAACATTGGATTTGGAAATATCAGGATTTGGAATTATCAGAACAATTTTCAGAGTGGGATTTTAACTGTGCATTTACTTTAAATTATGCTTTCATGTGTTTGGGGTTCATGTGTAAGACAAAGAAAAAATATTAAAGACAAATAAAATGGTAGCAATGGAAAATAGGTTCCTCATTAAAAACAGCATATCTTTTATAGGGAATTCAAGCAAATAACATGGAATAAAGTAATAAAGATAATGACAAGCAGGTGAAAACCGTTTGCCAGACAGGTCAGTATATTTTCAACAGTGGTTATTACTTTATGTGCCCAGTGAAGCATCTGGTGTGAAGGATGTAGTTCTGTTGACACAGCGTGTACTACTTCCCATTAATCCAACACACACTTGGCTCAAACTCTGGATCACAAACACACATCCACCCCACTGAAGTAATCAACCCATCATGCCACCATAAAGGTCCTTTATAAATTCATCAAGCGGTGAAACTTCAGGCTGAGTAGTGACAAGAGTTTCACAGTCATCTGCTACACTTTTGAACTTTATCTTCCCTTTGAGGATTCATCTTAATTCCGGATTGTCATTCTCGTATTCTGTATTTACAATAAGGGATATCAAAACGGTTGACCCTTATTATTGATACTGATGATCATCTCAAAGCTTCAACCACATCAGATCTTTTTGAAGCTGGCGTCAGTTATAGAGTTTCCTTCTGGCCACTAGAGGTCACCTTAGTTCACTGGAAAGCCAGCGTGCCATCTAAATGGGGGGGGGGGTGTTATTGTCGCCTATGTCTTCACTGCCTGTTAATGTATTGGCATATATGTTGACATTTACTAACAGACTAAGACCTGTGGATACACAGTACATGACCCCATCTGAAAAATGACCTGGGGAAAATAAATGTACAGTAGGGATAAAGGGATAAATGTTGATATATAAATAAAACCATCTTTTATTCCATGTTATAGTGTTGAGTTACTTGGAATGATGAATTGGTATGCAAACAGAAAGGTGTTATTCTTGGAACAGGACTTAAAACCCGTCATCCCGGATATGAGCAACTCCCAAGGGAAAACAACAATCCGTTGGAGTGACACAAGTGGAAATAGGGTTGAGCCACAGAAATGCAAGGCAGAGTGGGTGTTGAGAAATAGGATAAAGTTAGAGGCTCCTAGGTTGGGTCACGCTCAAGTACTGTAGTTGGTGCACAAAAATAATTTACCTGCTTTATTCACATAATTTTACTGTTTCATCAGCATAATTTAACTGTCATCAGGTTAGCTTCTTTGTATCATTGACATCATTTTCCATCATTATAGCAACCACATAACTGACTTGCATCATCCATCTTATTTACATGTATCATCATTTACCCGTATTATTAACATAGTGAGTGACAGCTTCAAAATAATTTGGAATATCACAATGCTACCTTATTGGCATGGAATAGTAAATAGTTGGAGTAGTTTTGGTAATACATCAACAAAATAAGAAGTAGATACATTGTATGTACATTTTAGCTTGTGATTTTACCTCATGTTTGACTAATGTAAACTGAAAGTGTTTGAACTCCAGACTATGACCTGATTGACAACATAGTGATGCTTGCGGATTATTGTTGTCTTCATTGCATGCACTTGTTGATGTTTTCATAGAAAATGAAAGAGGAATGTCCGTTCTTCTGATATGCACTGATTATAAAGTTATTTTCGATTAAAAAGTGACAACGTTTTGATCTGAACTGGATCTTGGTCAGGCCATAAGCAAACAGCATACATTATGCTTGGCATTTTGCCATGGATTGTATTTAATTTAGGCCTGGTCAAATAAAAACAAAGACAAAAATGTATCAATCTACAAAATATCTACAAAATTCTGTGAATTAAAACAAATATTACAGATGAAGTAAAATGTCTAGTTCCTAATTTAGACCAAAAATGATAATAAAAAAATGTGTAATATCACAATATAGCTTTATTCCCATAGGATACAGAAAGCTGCTTAGTTACTAGGTCACTTATGTAAATACTATTTAAGTGTGAAGAATGTTTAAATGATAGGTCGACATTTAAATGTATACATGCACTTCTCTGGCGTTGGCTGCATGGATACTTCACTGCCCTCTGTCCTGCACATGTTTACAGATCACACTGACAGCAAGTCATATAATGACAGAACATTAGGATTCAGGAGATTCAACACCACCTGATTTGCAATAAGTCAAGGGAAATGGAGATGATTGAGATTTCGTCCTGTGGTCTATCATATTTGTTGATTATTCACAGCCCTAGAGTAATGGTGTTGTACAAATAACTTACACTGCGGCAACATTACACAAATAATTATACGCTACAGTGAATTAAACTGAAAATGTGACAGAAAACAATTGATTTAATTTTAAATATGTTGTGTGGATGGACAAATCTGTTACAGCAAATAACCATTTAATCATGATTATGAAAGTTTTCAAACAAATACAATTTGCGGTTTTCCTTTCCCTTTGTGTTCGTTGCTATGCACAGTAGGCTAATCATCCAGAAATGCTGTGCTCCAACTGAACATTGACCTGAGTATTAAGCTTCTGATCAGTATGCACACTGTCGTGTTTGTGGTGAGGGACGCTTGGTTGTGTCTCTTCACAACAACAAAGACAGGCCCAGGCCATCAGTCTCTCCTACAGATCGATACAAACCCAGACAAGATCAGGCTAAACAGATAAAGGTTCCGAGCTGGGACAGGAAAGCTGATTGATCGCAGACTTATTCACCGAGAGTCCCTCCTTGTCCTTACAAAACCAATTGAACCACCTTTACACTTCATTTAAATTAAACACAACAGTCAATCACATGGACTGTTGCGAGCACTGTTAATGTAAATGTTTTCACTTTTCCAATTTTGTGATTCAGTACTGTACTGTACATTTGAAAATATCCCCTCATACATGAAAGTGTCTAAAGCCCTAGGAATGTTAGCACATTTTGATTCTAATCATCTGTTTTATTGTAACCAGATTACACGTTCTCTTGTCTGAAATTGTTTTCTGAAGTCTGTTTGTTTGATTGAGTTATACACAACTCAATGAGGCAGTGGAGCTCTCCACAGAGGCTGACCTAATCAGTATTTCAGAGAGGTAGGTGGTCAGCTAGGCAGTCACGTGATTTCTTCACATACCTCATTGTTCCAGGACCATTGGCCATGGCCTCCTGCTGCAGACCCCATTCTCCCACACAGAGGCCCACTGTATACCAGCTAAACAACTCATTTCATTCATTAAAGCGACGAGTGTAAAACATTCTTCTAAATATTTAAAATGCAGATATTCAGGGATCCAGACAGTCAAACTGTCTAAAAGACAGACACTTTCACACAAGTACATGGAACTTGCAGTGGTATCCGTCTCAAAGGACAAGGTAAGAAACTCAAACAATTGGAAGAATAAATCATAGCATTTCATCAATCCTGCAGTTCTGATATGACCGGTTGTATTTACAGAATGTGTAGGCTGTGCAAAAAGTGTGGTTAGTGAGCATGTGGGGAGAAATAAAGAGAGGGGTCAGAGAGAGAGAGAGAGAGAGAACTGGGAGCACATGTTTTACGAAGCATGCAAGAGCTAAGATCAATGTACCGATTACAACTTTAATTCGCTAATGGATTTTTGGACAGACATATCAGAGCAAGCATGAGGGACTATTTACAGTTTTCCTACGGGGACCTAACGGACTGAGGTTGAAATAGGTGCTCTACTGTACACGTGACCTATCTTCTGTCTAATCAGGAAGCAACACAGCCAGTTATGACGTGACTGTTTAGTGGGGGATTTTCTGCAAATTCCAGGCTATTACTTCCTGTATGTTGAGATTGCAGCTTGCTGGTGCAAGGCTTTCCTTCCATTTCCTCTTTCTCACGCTCTAACTCCTTATACTCCCAGGAGGACAGGCCGCTTAGCCTCCTCCCCAAAGACAGTCTGCAGCCTCTGAAACCCAACTCATACAAGGATGGATGAGTTCTCCGATTGGCCGATGCGCTGTGTAGTTACTCAGTGTGTGGGTTGGGGATTGTGAGTGGGAATGACAGCAAACTAGAGTTTATTGCCCTTCTCTTCAAGACAGAGCAAGAGAGAGAAAGAACAAGAAAGAGAGAATAATAGAGAATGAGAGAGAGAGAGAGAGAGCAAGAGAACAAGGAAGATCGAGAAACAAAGAGGTCACAGAAGAAAAGAAGTCATGACACAGAGAAATCTGCTGAGATTCTTAATGGCTGACGTGCTATATGACCTCCTGTGAGGAGCTGGGCTGGGGGAGGTCTGCCACCATTGCTGCACTGCTGACACACTTCAGGGTGATTGAGGGGAGAGCACTGAAGGCAGAGGAAACCCAGAACGTAGTGCAACGCCAGGAAATGACAGGGCTCCTACGCTCCACCTCCTCTTCTTGAGATTCAGATTTGGAAAGTCAAACGAGCATTCATTTTACCCATCCACATCTCACTAATGTTGCTTTGAAATATTGCATTGGTGAAAACGTCTCTGCTGAACCATTATATCAAAAGATTAGCAATCACCAAAAAAGAAAAAAAAAGGATTATGACGAGGTATTCCTGTGGTGATTCAACATTTGGAAGCGCAATTGCCAGCAGTGCTGAAATGCGTATGTGGGAAATGGCCACATACGCCATTTCACTTCCCGAACCTCAGAGAGAGGGCGGAGCACGTGAATCCTATTTGAGGCAGTGCAGATGTGTTCTACAAAACATCCCACCCTATCCAACACACTCACACACCAGTACGCTTAAAGAAGTGCCTGGCTGGACATTCACCAGACTACAGCCACAACCTCTAAACAGAGAGCCTCCAGCCAAGGAGAGTGATCTTCCGCAGAGTTGATCCTGAGTGCTGAGATGGACCTGCTGTTGTGTGTCACTGAACAAATGTTTTAATGCTTTTTATTGGGTTAGGCCACTTAAAGAGCAGCGGGCTGGTCGATGGTCCACTCGGACCAATGGGTAATGACATTATCCTACGCTGGGATTTGCAAATGGCCAGGCAGAGCCATCCTGTCATTGATCCAGACCCTTCAGTGCCACTCCGATGCAGTCCTCCATCAGATCACTAATTTGGTTATGAAATGTATTGTAGATGTGACTGATAGTAGAAGAAGACAAGCATGTCTTTGAATCTGCTAGATAGGGGTTTGATAGGTTATGTGAACTTAACTTGGCAAACGTGTGGAGATCACAAAGCAAGTGTTGTGGATTTGATTCCCAGTTGGGGCCAGTGTTAAAGTATATACGCTCCTTACTGTATGTTACTCTGGATAAGGATGGCTGCTAAATGACTCAAATGTCATAGGTGTAATTAGAATGTCTCAGCAGGTTAAATATTAATAATGAATCCAACAATCATGTTTCAGAGGTCTGTTATTCGAACTTTAGGGGGCTCGGCCAGTCTGTGAGAAAACAACAGGATTTCATTTCCTGTCTACTTATTGCTCAGTGTCACAGAGTGGAAGCATGTCAGGATGAGTTCCATAGGAAATGTCAGTTGTAAATTTTATATTACATGCATCCTCTTGTGGAGATGGAAGACAGGAATGAATACTTTGGTATTCAGCAGTGCTACTACTTCCATCCACAGCCTGTTGTGCTTTCAAATTATGTGCATCTATGAATAATTCATGCAAATGAAAAAAAAAATCAAAGAGGCTTTGCCGTTTTTAGAATAGGAATATTGGTTCTGGTTTTAAATCTGGTTTTAAAGGTTTTACCACACTTTACCACATTTTGCCAAATAATCTAATATGAAATAACATGGTCATCGACAAATACGTTGTCAATTTAACCTTAAAATCCTTCTAAATATCTGACAGACAAAGCTATAAGAATTGCTATGCATGTCATTGTGAAGGAGTCTTGGTGGGATCTATTAGTCGATGGCGCCCCCTGTCTTCTGAGCAGCCCTGGCACCATGTCACCACACATCCTCTATCATTACTGGAGGAGAACATATTATTTTTACCGCAGGACAAGGTAACCTTTGCTTCTTCATCACAAGTCAGGGTCTCGGTAGATAAGGTCAGCAAACAGATGCTTCGGTTCTTCCAGACTGGCTCTTTGAATTGACGCGCAGCCTCAGGGACAGCACTTTATGCAGGGGAAGAGCTCCATGGATCAATAGATGTTAACCAGACAAAGCCCACATAACCACTAATGAATACAAGAGTTTCCAGGGCCTCAAGCTGTATTGTTTCTTCGAAGGTGGGCAAAAACCACAGTATGAGAGGAATGGCTATCCACCAATCAACACTGGGGAAAAACAACCTACTGCATTTGACTTATTGCGTCTGATATATAGTTGATTTTTTTATTTAGTTCACATGAAATCAAATTGACACATAGATATTTCGTTCGTACAATGTATTGATAAAATGACTTGGAAGTTTGAAATGTTCAGCTGAATTTCCCGTCATCCTGAAACTTAACTCTGGGGCATTGCATGTCCGGTCGTGGTGCATTTCACCAACGGTCTACAGGACAGGTTCTGTGGTGTGTTTGAGGAGGGACTCTTTGATGGCGACTATTTGACACACCCACATTCTGTCTGTTTTCAACACACACACGTTTTTAAATGGTGGTTAAAGGAACGAGACCCACCTTATCAGAATCCATACCTGTGGCTATGAAACAAAACGTTCAGAGGGGACCAACGCTATCTTATTAAACCATCCTGTTAGTAAACAATAAGATGTTCAGAGAGTGCAGGGAAGACAAGGGGATGACTCAACAAAGAGAATTTCCCACTGTACTGTACATTACAAACTGTGCATAATTTTGACAGTCTTGATTTACGATGGTATAGCATGTGTGTCCTGGATGGGCCATATTGCTACTTCGCTGGCCCAGAAATGACGGCCATAACCATCACTTTCCAGCTACAACGCAGCATGCTGAGCCAAGCACTTTGGAGCTCGTCTTCAGGTTATTAGCCCAGCCAAAGGTTGCTATTCATAGACTATCAAACTAAAGCTGTGGTCAGGAAATGCTGACTTATGTGCAAATATCAATTAAATTAGAGAGGCCCTGGCAAGTGCGTGTGCACTAGCTTGCTTTAATGGCCATACACTTCAGTGGTCGCCCTCAAATCATGTTTACACAGGACAGGGCTAAACTGCACACGTACATCCAATAACAGATGATTTGTTATTGTTTTACGAAGCATAATGACAAGTGTAGAATCTGGGCACTATTTTTATTAAGACTGAATTAGTATGAACTTGATCGGTCAATTAAACATCACTTAGTATTCATGCCATAATAATTACAAATAATCTGTTCACAAAATGCTACAGCTTTGCTAGATACCCTTAAATTTGTTCTACTGAAGCATGCCTGATATGGGTTCAGAAGCAAGGGTTTGAGTGTATTGTGTACAAGGCACAGTAGAGTACATTGAATGCCAAGTTGTTTTCACAGTTGGCAGAACGGCTTCCAGTGTCTCTTTCATTGTAATGTAGGCCAGCCTGTGTGATAAAATGAGAGCACAGCTCAGCAGATGCAATCTCAGCAAAATCATGTCTCTGGAAATGCAGGCAGCATGATTTTTTCTCACAAGAACTGTATGTGTCAGGAGGGTAAAATGCATTGAGTTAAACTCTTCATGAGCAAGGAATTCTATACTGAGTAAACATTTAGTTAATGTAACACTGCCTCAAATCAGCAATACAAAGTCATTTATAGATTTCTATACAGTAAATCTAATCATCACCAAAGCTTGATACACACAGCAGCATAGTATTACGAAATGGATACAGGACAAACTTATGGCATATTCCTTGAACCTCCTCAACATTTACAACATAATTTCCTACACATCCTCTTTCTTTGATCGATGCAGAATTGTTTCATTACCTCTCAGGTTCACGACTTGTTGCGCCTCTTGTGATATCACTCCGAGTGTACACACAGGGCAACATTCTTGTGCCTGTCCCAGTAGTGGCAGTCCTCGGGGAAGCTCCAGGCGGCCTCGCTCTCCTTGTGGCGACTGACAGCATGCACCACAAACCCCGCCAACTGCTTCTCCAGGAACTCCACCGCGGCTCGGACCCCGCCCTTCTTCCCCAGCCCCTCCATCAGCTGCCGGATGCGGTCGTGTGGCACTGGTTGGGGACTGGTGCTGTAGGAAACCACCAGGTTGGTGTCATTCACCTGCAGCACCTCAAACCAGTTCAGACCGACCATGTGTTGGAAGTGGTCTCCGGCACGCCAATTCCGGTAGCTGCTGCCGGAGTCGTTGACCACTCGTACCGACCAGCTCACCCAGTCATACTTCCTGGTGAGGAACTCCTGTACCTCCTGAGCCATGTCCTGGAGGTTGCGTTCCTCTCTTTTCTGGAGAAGATGCCGGGCATCAAGGCGGGCTTGTTCAGGGAAGGCTGATACGCAGGCCTGGATGCATGTCTTCATCTTCGTTTCCACCTCCTCTATTTTGATGCTCCATTTGCCGATGGAGTCCTGCTCTTCATCTGGGCTCTGGGTGAGGGCACAATAGCCGAGCAGGGCAATCAGACCCAGGCAGAAGAGCTCCTTCATCCTCACACAGAAGTCCTCCAGAAGGCGCCTGTTCCTCGCCTCGTATCTGAGACACATAGACAACAAGCGAATAAGTTATTATGAAGAAATATGAAACAGTAGGTTTTCACTACTATGCATTGATAAGATCGTCTGCTAAATGAATTCAATGTAAATAAAATGACCTGTCATCCTGCTAGTATTAACTATAACCACGATATTGACACATGATAAATGTTAACACATGATAACATGCTGCAAGTGGGCAAACAAAAATGAAAACTAACTTCCTCAATTGGTTCATTTGTTAAATTTAGAACACTCACTTCTCCACAACTTCCAAGATGGATTCCCCAAAGCTGTTGGTGCCCATCAGAGCATCATATAGCACATATAGGTTTTTTTCCCCTCCGGTCTTGGAAAAGTGGTCGAGAAACAGCTTTGTCTTGACCTCCCGAAACTGTGGCTTGGCTTCCAAAATGTCCATGTACTTACGGAACTGGTTCCTGATGTTCTCCTCCACTGAGAAGTACTGGGAATCCAGCCGTCCCTTTTTGATCTCAGAGTCAATGTCCTCCAATTGTGTGGACAGTACATCCATCTTGTTCCGCACGGCCAGGAACTGCTCTTTGACGTAGAAGACCTCTCTGCTCTGCACGTTGTCCAGGGCCAGTCGTAGCACAGGGGCGGCTGCCTCACAGAGAGGAAAGAGCTCCCCAACTGCGCTGGCCAACACCTCAGCCCCTCGCTCAAAGCTTTCCATCACAGCCTCGATGGCCTCCTTCTTCTGGGCTACCGCCTTTTCCAGAGGACTGGGCATGCTTTGGAGAAAGAATCAGTATAACAGTTGGACGACATGTGATGCTTGGCATAGGTGTTGTATCAGCATTCAGAAATGAAGCTCCAGTCAGGAGGGAAAAGCTACCCCGGGCTACGTTTAGACAGACAGGTCAAATACAATTTCTGAAGAAAAAACAGCTGTATTTTTCTCAAATAAAGGACCTATATAATAACACTGACATCCAACACCTATCAGGGGTGCAATGTGTGAGATTTGCCAAAAACATAAATAAAATTATCAATTTTGCACTATTGGACATTTACAAATAGATTGAAAACTGTATTACAGACCAAAACACACATTAAGGAGCCACATCATTATTACTCATAATGAAATAAATAAATAAATAGAATGTCATGAAGCAAGTATAATCAATGGCCTGGAATGCCAGAATATTTTTGTTTTGTTTTCGAGATGCTTGTATGCAGTAGCCATGTTCATACATGTATCTTATTGTCAAGGTCATAGAGATGCAAAATGCACGTGTAAAACAAAATGACGGTCTAGTCTGAAAGGGGGTCTATACATATTTGATTTGAAAAAAAAAATTGAAACAGAGGTGTGACAGTATTAACAACATAAATGTCCTGGTCTGTAAATGTCTCATTTGATTTCAGAACTGACCAAGCCCAAAGCAATAATTGACAAATCCGTTTTAAACCCTGTCTGCAAATTGTTATAGACACTGCGTCATTTGGAAATATACATCTCCATTACCAAATAAATCAACACCTAGATTGATGTTTTATTGGAATGTCATAAATACACAGTATATTTTTATAAGCCTCCTGTGTTGTAAGTTCGGGTTTGAAAAAAAAGAAAGTAAACGATTTACACCACGTTTTTATATTGAAATGATGGTAATTGCCATTACAAGCTGTTGCAGTTGAGCAGGACGAATAAAGTATTTTCACTCATGCGTATGTATTATGGAGACTCACTGTCTGGGTACATTTACGCACGCATTAGATGCATCCAATGAGTAACACTGGGCACACCTTGCGGTCTTCACCCATGTATTCTTGTTTGAGAAACCCATTCCTCTCATTCCTAAAACAGCATAGCTTTTCTCTACCTGATAGTGGCTCGACTTGTCCTTCTCGCTCGCTCGACAAACCCCAGCAGTTGCAATTAAGATTGTTTTCCCCAAAGTTTTCTCAGATTTTCCCACCGCTCTCTTTTGATTGTGATGCTGAGGATAGGCACAAAATGAGAACAGTATTCACAGCCGCGTGTTTAGTATCTGCAGTTTGGCATGTGGAAAGAGAGAGGAAGAGAGTGGAAAAGAGAGAGATAGAGAGAGGAAGAGAGAGAGAGGGGGGAGAGCGCACGATGCGGTGGAAGAATTTTGGAATCATTCTTCCATGTCTGTCAGTCGCTTAGGCTACATCAAGAGGATTCTGTCAGTATATTAAAAGGGAAATTCTAAATGTGACTGTAATTTTATCAGATTCTCTAGCAGGTACTGTTATTTTGCGGGAAAGCTTGGAATAGACGAATGCGCGTGAATAGACTTTGCGCGAGTCAGCTCCTGAAAATATATGGGGTTCGGAATGTGCGTACATTGTTCATTGTGAAATGATACAAAACCTCGGTAAGTAACATACAGAACGTTTAAATGACCAAAAAGATTGTTTAAATGAGTGATGGTTTTAAGTGTTTTTAGCGGTCAAGACAGTGCTTGATTGGTGGGACGTCATTACCTTTTATTGAGAGGACCTTAATTTGGGAAATATGTTACGTACTACCTGATAGATTAGCACATTCAATCTTTTGTAGTCGAATCTTTTTTTAACCAGTGTTCGATTTAGGAATAAGCCTATTGAAATCCCATTAATTTCTGGACTTCATAATTTAAATTTCTTGGTGACATGTTTTTCACATAGGTCTAATTTTATGTATGACCCTTAACAGCTAAAATACCAGAATAGTGTTGTTACTTCATTTTATTGGATTGTTTATACAGTTCTGACAATCAATAAAACAACGCCCTAGTTAAAGTAAAAACATGTTTAATAATTAACTCCATTATTTAACCCACACTTTATTTCTTTTACTCGAGTGATGGCCATAGATTCGGCCTCGTCTCGTGAGCAAATCCGCTTGGAAACAATTACTCAAAGAATTATTTATATATCATTATAATCTGAAAATTGTTTTGGTGAATGAACAATCAGAACTATTTTTTTAAAATTGCACAATAGAATGCAATTTAAATTGGCATTTGTTGTCGTTTAATTATTACAAAAAAACACGTATATTTTGTGTCTTCGAAGCTGTTAGCTCCCGGTGTCAACAAATAAACTGTGACTGATCGGGTGGGAGCTCCGCACCAGCAACTATCTCCGTGCAGGTGACTTCATACGCCGGAAACGTCGTGGACTAATGAAAGTAAGGCGATTTCCTATTTAACAAATATGACTCAATATATATTATAAAACACATTAATACGTTTTGGTTCAGAGTTTTGGTCCACCGAATTAGTGGATGCGTCAAGGGAACAACCTGTTTTTCTGGCTTTCATGGGAAAATAACACAAAGGCTTAGCCTGTACAATGTCTGCTATCTCATGTGTCCTTCTTTAGAGAAACCAGCATGTGGCGTCCTAACAAAACTGCACATGTACTTGAACACATGAAGATTAAAAAGCAGGCCCACTGCTGGCGAGAGTATGTAAGACACAGCATCTTCAGGCAACAAGAAAATTACATTCACTTATTCATCGTAGTGATTACTACTTATGAGTTATGACAGGCAATAGCAAATGTTATAATGCACTTTAACTTAATTATTAGGCTTTAACACACTTATTATAACGAATAATTTGTGGGTGCAATATGATACTAAATGTTTACTCATCCAGATGTCCAGTCTTTTCTGACACCTAGTGGTATTCAATACTACAGCCAATTTCCATGGAGTTCACATGGAGTTCAGGAAGGACCGGTCATAGGGCAGTAGTGGCAAATACCAGCGGATGGTACATTTTTAGCCCAGCATCTAAATTGGGGCTGATTTTGGTTAGGTGAATAGACTGGCGTGTAAGAAAAACCCAGGCCTATTTCTGGTCCCTATCCATCTCAGAATTAGTTCTCAAGTCTTGCTTTCTCAGCATTTCAGATACAGTTAGGTTCGGAAATAATTGGACACTGACCCAAGTTTTGTTCTTTTGGCTGTTAACCAAAATATATTCAAGTGACAGCTGAATAATGAATATGGGCTTAACATGCAGTCTCTCAGCTTTAATTTGAAGGTATTCACATCCAAATTGGAGGAAGGGTTTAGGAATTACAGCTCTTTAATATGTAACCCCCTCTTTTTCAAGGGACCAAAAGTAATTGGACAATTGACTCAAATGCTGTTTCATGGACAGGTGTGGGCTATTCCTTCGTTATTTCTTCATCAATTAAGCAGGTAAAAGGTCTGGAGTTGATTCAAGGTGTGGCATTCGCATTTGGAAGCTGTTGCTGTGAACCCACAACATGCGGTCAAAGGACCTCTTAATGCAAGTGAAACAGGCCATCCTTAGGCTGCAAAAAAAGAAAATCCTTCAGTGAGATAGCAGGAACATTAGGAGTGCCCAAATCAACCATTTGGTACATTCTGAGAAAAACGAACACACTGGTGAGCTCTGCAACCCAAAAAGGCCTGGACATCCAAGGAAGACTACAGTGGTGGATGATCGTAGGATCCTTTCTATAGTAAAGAAAAACCCCTTCACAACATCCAGCCAAGTGAAGAACACTCTTCAGGAGGTAGGCATATCATTATCCAAGTCTAACATAAATAGAAGACTTCACAACAGCAAATACAGAGGGTTCACCACAAGGTGCAAACCATTCATAAGCCTCAATAATAGAAAGGCCAGATAAGACATTGCCAAAAACATCTAAAAAACCTATTCCATTTCTGGATCAGGATTCTTTGGACATATGAAACTAAGATCAAGCTGTACCAGAATGATGAGAAGAAAAAAGTATGGAGAAGGCTAGGAACGGCTCATGATCCAAAGCATACCACTTCATCTGTAAAACATGGTGGAGGCAGTGTAATGGCATGGGCATGCATGGCTTCCAATGGCACTGGGTAACTAGTGTTTATTGATGATGTGACAGAAGACAAAAGCAGCCAGATAAGTTCTGTAGTATATAGGGATATATTGTCTGCTCAGATTCATCCAAATTAAGCGAAGTTGATTGTACTGCGCCTCACTTTACAGATGGACAATGACCCAAAACATACTGCAAAAGCAGGAGTTTTTTAAGGCAAAGAAGTGGAATATTCTGCAATGGCTGAGTCAATCATCTGATCTCAACCCGATCGGGCATGCATTTCACTTGCTGAAGACAAAACTTAAGGCAGAAAGACCCACGAACAAACAACCACTTAAATACAGCTGCAGTAAAGGCCTAGCAAAGCATCACAAAGGAGGAAACCCGGCGTTTGGTGATGTCCATGCATTCCAGACTTCAATTACATTTGAGCCCCTGAAATAAGGGGACTGTGTATGTAAATGGTTGAAGTTCCTAAACGTTTCATACAATATTTTTGTTCAACCCCTTGAATTAAAGCTGAGAGTCTGCACTTCAATTGCATCTCAGTTGTTTCAATTCAAATCCATTGTGGTGGTGTACAGAGCCAAAATTATGAAAATTGTGTCAGTGTCCAAATATTTTCGGAACTAACTGTATGTATTGCCCCATTTAATAATTTTGAGATAAACCAACATTGCGGATAATATGGTGAATGTCTCAAGATGTTTTATTGCATGAAAATCAACCTATAAAATCAACCAAGTGATATTTCAATTTCAATTTTTATTGATAGTGCAACATACTAGAACCCAGCAACAACGAACAATAACAAAAATCCTGAATGCCATTCATATAAGAAGCATTATACAGTATATATATATTCCATCTATTTATTTAAACAGTGCATATGTATATTTAACAGCATACATACTTTGTTGTAACAATATGAGCGAGGGACTGGTACCGCAGAGTAGCGATTCCATCTAAAATACGCATCATAGATATAGAGTTGTCCTGCAAAAATGAGTATAGAGCACTGATGTTAATAGCAAAGAGATCCAAACAAATTGCAGTGCCTTACAGCAAAAGAACAAGTAAAGACCAAAGAACAAAAGAACAGAAAGGAGAGAAAATGTTGGCCACAGTATTAGTTTAGGCACAGTTGGTAAGTGGTGAGAGTAGTGATATACAGGTATAGTAGTGTAAATGTTATATTGCTGCTTCTGATTCCAAAATGGTTGCTTGTAATATGATACAACAGTAGACTACTCAAGCAAACAAATACAAAAACATCCTCTAAAGAACAGAAGGCACCCATGATTAGTTTTAGTGTTATTTTAAATGTCTTCATCTAGTTTGGTAAGTGTAAATTATGGAAAATATGAAATAATACATTAAATTAAAAAAAGATGAGCACTGACAAAGGAAAATTCCCCAGAAATCTAATGATTTGGTGTGAAGAAACGCATAATAGAAATGATCATAATAAATGTATGTAATATAAAAGAAGATGCATAGAAGTCTAATGTATACTTTGACCTTATGTACTATTCTTCTAAACACCATACTGATGTTCAATACCTACACTGTCTGCTTACGTGTAAACATGTGTAGTGTGAGAGCCGTGGGTCGTGAAATGAGCTGTCTCTAAAACAACCCACCAACTAAAGGGCTGACAATAAAACAACCAAAAATAACAAAGTAAAGTTACATGTAGGTGCGTTAAAATAGTTACCAACTATACTTCCGGTAATAAGTAAAGTAATATCCAGGTTTAACCCATGTAAAGTATTTTTAAGTACAGCAGCTATTTGGGCTGCTCTAATAGGTGTTCGTATTGTAGATTTTTGGTTTACTAAAAGTGCTAGGTTGCATTGCTGTCACTATTGCACTTGCATTGAGTATTTTTTCTTTTTAAATAGATGCCCATTATGGTGACTCTTCCATTCATGCAACAGAATGAGCATATTTTAATTTGTCTCCCTCTAAGCCAGGGGATGTATAGGCACCATGAAATATGTCGTTACGTAGAATCTTGTCAGACATTTAAACTATTCTCTCCTTACACTTCACATGCCAGGAATGGAGCATATAATTTCAACGTGGACCATCAGACTGAATGTACGCAGGTTTCCATATCAACATTCACCCATGTTAAATAGGTCTGTCATTTGAGAATTGGTGTTTTCATTACATTTTCTTAGCTCTAACGCATGGATTTCAACCAACCAAGTGAACAGTTGTGTGAAATTTCCAAACCAGTAAAGAACATAAAGAACTTGAACACACCGCTGGAGTTTAAGCAACGGGAGGATGGGAGGGTGTGGAACTAGGTCAGAGGGAATGTGTACAGTTCTACATATGGAGGACAAGTAGCAGATCTGCGGCCTCCTCCACATCTTCACTTGCATTTTCGGAGGGCCTCCTGCATCTTCTCCTGCACGCACTCCATCTTCTCTGCCCACTCCTCGCTGAGGCCCTCCTCGTCATCTCCGATGATGGCGGCGTAGCCCATGAGTGCGATCAGGCCAATGCAGAAGAGGTAGGTGAGGCGCGTGCACAGGTTCTCCATGGTGCGACGGTCGCCCTGCGAGTGCTTCACGTACACCTCCAGGATGGGCCGGCTGAACAGCTTGGGCTTGCCCACCACGCCCTCGTAGAGCGTGTGCAGGTTCTGGTCGCCCAGGTCGTTAGCGTAGCTCTCCTCAAAGTCATCCTTCTTGCGCTCTCTATGTTCCGGCCGCGCGTCCACCATCTCCATGAACTTGCGGAACTGGTTGCGCAGGTTCTCTTCCACTTTGCAGTACTGTCCGTCCAGCGTCTCCTTCTTGATCTGGAGCAGAGCGCTGCGGTTCTGTTGGGACAGCTTGTCCAGTTCGCGGTTGACTGAGCCGAACTCACGCTTCAGAGTTTGGATGTCCTCGTCGTCCACTTGGTGCAGCACCACTCGGATCAGAGAGCCAGCCACGCCAAAGATGGGGTTGACCACGGCCGCCGCCGAGGAGATGGTGGCCACGCACTGCAGCACCTTTACCAGGCCCTGCTTCAGCTTGGCCCGGTCCTCCATGATCTCCATCTCCGACATGATGGCAGGCAGGGAGAGTTCAAAAGGGTTGTGGAGGACAGTAGCTTCTGATGAAAAGTCAGGAGCCTGAGAAAGAGAATAGGGGATTTTTTTTACTCATGCTTAATAACATATTGACAGGGCTCATTGGACACAACAAAATAGTTTTGTCTCATGCCGCAGAGTTAATGTTACCTTTTTTACTCATTCCCAGTTTACAAAATAGGTGAACGTTGTGAATGAAGTCCTTTGGAGTACAATTATTTACATTCATCTGTTGGTCATATCCAGAGCAACTTAAGGTAGTGATCGTATACATTTCAACCTGGCCAGCAATGGGAATCTAAGCTTCCTACCTGGCATTGCAACTTACAAACTGAGCTACACATTGCATGATGTACACATGGTTTACACAGTCAACTTTCTCTGTGTAAGTTATAACTAATAGGAAACAACCGTTTAACACCATTGGCTCTTTTTGCGTTCCATGTACCAGCTCAAACAATGAATAACAACTCGGTATACATGCACTTGTTTAAATAAATGCTTTTATTAGATGCAAAAAACAAACCATTTACTTAGAAACATCAACAAGTGCCTTTAATCCAAGGTCATCATCAACCCTTCAGACACATTTCTCAAAGTAAACAAACACGCAGCATTGGCAGTGGTGAATCAGATGACCAAAGAGACCAGCCAAAATACAGTACCCATACCAGGACCAGGAGTCTGCATGCCAACACGACCCTGGGACTGGAGCAGAGTCACACTTGGCCAGCGTCTCATTTACCTTGGCCTGAAACTCCTTTACCCTGTGGTGGTTTATGATCCTCCGTGACCTGCCTAACTAGCCAGTTTGAAGCACTTCGGCTCCAGTGTCTTTCAGGTTTAGTCGTAGCGCTACGTACACCTATAAGAACGGCTTCCAATCCTTGCAATAGATCTCCTTTTCTTTGACAGCTGGGGAGTACAAGGCTACTCATCTTTCTCCTAAAAGTTTCGGAGCTGTGCCAAGTAGCACCTTCTAGCCTCGGGGTCTTCCATCGTGGTGCGGAGGACGGTATACAGGGGCTTGATGTCCTCTTCATAATTCCCTTCTCATTGAGCTCCTTCAGATTGATCTGCTCCAGTGCTGCCAGTTGTCTGTCAGATGCGGATGCAACAGAGACCAGGTCTGTTACATTCACCCCTGCGGTGACTGTATGGAAAAGTAGGTTGCCGGTGGAGGCAAAGGAGGAGACTTTGGTCTTGACCACGATCCATCTTCTCCACCTCCATCTCCCTTTCCTTGGCTGCTGCTGCACATACAGTATAACCTCACTGAAGTCCTAGAAAGAGATGAGGCAGGTGATTTACTATTTACATTAATCATGTGGTGCCAAATTAATTGAATGTCCAACTGCAGAAGTTGATTTTTTTTCAGTCTTTTTCCAAAACCTAATATTAAATCATAGAATCTGAGTAAACATAACATGATTTGTATACGTATTTAATTCAATTAATGAACAAAGCTAAAAAAGATTCCAGATACATTTGGAATTTTTGAACAACATGGGTTTTCGTTTCCCCTGTGTAGCAAAAACCAAGTATTGTGTTCCACACAAGTCCTAATTAAGGTGATGTGGCAGGACCTGATAAGAGCAGTTCATGTTTAAAAACCTTCAAATCTTCCTGAGTTAAAACAGTTCTACATGAAAGAGTTGGACAACATTCTTCTACAGTAATGTAAGACTGAATAACTAGAGGAAACATTTCGTTGCGATCATTGTCATTTTGGCGTTGCATAACTTTGTTTATTAAATGAATTAAATTTACAAATAATTTGTTATTTGTTCACATAGATTACATTTATTTAATAATAGGTTATGGTTGAATATCTCACATTAAGTAACAAAAAATATATGCAAAAATAGAGAACATGGAAAAGGAACAAATACCTTTTCACAGGAATGTATGTAGGGGTAATTTGCTAGAATTTTTATTCAGAATATTTACAAAGCAGGCTTGTCAATATTATAATGTTTTGTTAGTGCGTGTTCATCTCCTGCAAATTCTGAGGAGTGTTTATACAGTGAAAAGCCCATAATAAATCTGAAGGTCAGATTACAGAGTGACTTGGGCTCGTTGAGAATTTGTTGACTACAACATTTTCACACAACATTTTATAAAGTAAAATAGTGTATTTCTGTCAATGATTGTTGTTATGTCCTGAAGTAGGAATGTAAAGTACTGCATATGCAATACAGTTAATCAAAATAAACACTTAAATCATATTATTTTCTTAATTGGTACAGCTAGCATTATTAAGGTTGACATTGTGACCAAAAACAAAATATATATAAAATAAAGATTAGTTCTAGGCTCTTACCTGAGGCAAGTCAGCGGTTTCCATCCTGGTTATTCTGCTGTCTCTGAACTGAACAGAATTTCTCTCCATCAGTACTCCCTGGTCATTCATCCATGCCTCATAAGGGCAGGGTGTGGGAGGTACTAATGAATACACAGTGCTGGTAATGGATCATTACCTAGATACAGTACATTCATTCATTTGAACAATGTTCCATCCAAAACTTGGAAAAGTTACAGATTAAGCTTAAATCTTTAAGAGCTGATGACCCCTGTTGTTGCGATGCCCATGGGGCTTCCCAGCCACTTGTCAGCTAGCGGTTTGCTCAAGGCTCAAACAGACTGTGATATTGCTACAAAAGAGCACCTTAGACCATTGCTTTTGTTGCACCCTGTTGAACAGAACTCAAAACTATTTGTGCGTTCAGTGTTCACTTCCTCCTTGCACTGGCTCAAGGAACATATCAATGGTCCTTCAATCCCCAAAATGAGAAAATATTTTTAACCATGTCCAGTGGTTTTCTTGCTTTTGAAACTGTACCCCAGATTTATAATATTTAACTAAAATGCAACTTTTACAATTAGGGAATGACTCGTTGAATGATTCATATTCATAAATGTCCAAAACATTGTTGAAAATTTGCATTCAGATATCTCTATGTAATGGAACTGGGTTACTATTTTTCAATATGTTTGATTGGCCAACAGAAACTGATTTTATGCATGTGAAATTCCATGTAAATCTTAAAAGAAATAGAACTACAGGAGAAGGGACAATGATGTAAAACAATGTTTAAAACCTTTTCTGTGTTTGGCTATAATTGTCTTATGATCTTATAATTTGATGCCAGATCAACTGTACAAAGCCACTGAAACAAGGGTGTTCATGGCTGCTGTTTTAGACAGCTGCTAACAACAATGGCGCAACTGTCTTGCAACAAAACATCCATTGCCAGCTGTTACTTAGGAGTGACAGAAGACTTGTAGCACGAGCCAAAAATAATGCAGTCCACATCATTTCATGAAACACTTCATTACTCAGGTAGGATTTAATCAGAAATGTAGGCGAAATTCTAAACATTTTCTTTGACTGTGCCCACTTTGGTTACAAGTAGAACCCTGTTTGGTTCCAAGAAGAGGTTGTCTTGGTTACAAGTCAAAAAATTTCTAGATGGTTCTACATTGAATCCAAAAGGGTTCTTTATGAACCAAAAAGAGTTCTCCTATTGTCAACCAAATAATTATTTCAGAACCCTTTTTCAAAAATTATGTCTATATAAAACAATTGAGCTGTGGTATAAATACCAGTATCAATACAGGGAAATTGGTTAATAGAGAACAGCTTTTATGTAGACAAATCCCTGTGAAATTATAATGACTTACGTTCAATGGACGTCCGTTTGATGGTACAGGTCTTTGTCCTGTCTTTTCAAATGTGGACAGGTTGCTGGGCTTTGACTTAGCTCTCAATGTAACAGCTGAAAAAGACACAAAGGTAAAATACATTGAACACAATTAGGAGAATAAAATAGTATACATAAATAATAGTGATGAGAGGTTAGGCTGCCACCTGCTGCTGTAGAGCACAGCTGCAAACTAAAACAAGTATCCCTAAAATCTGGAGTAGATGTGGCATTACGGCAGTGAATGAGTTAACAGCTATGCTAGCTGTGTTAGCATAGAAGCCCTCGATTCAGCACTTCAGCACCAGGCTGATTTCAATGTGCCTCTATGGAAGAGACTGATAGCTCCAGTGTAGCCGCAATAGCAATGCTAGCTGGCTAAATAAGGAAGTCATGCCTTTTGAGTGGTAGCTAGAAGCAATGAAGGCTTAAAGCCACTGGGTGGAACACTGAGTAACAAAGAAGCAGAGTTGAGATTCTCTGAGGTCGTCCAAGGTGGAAGAAAACCCCATTCCAGGGCCGCACAGTTGACTTTTACTACACCAAAGACACAACTTTATGAAAATTCAATCCTTTCAGATTGTTCTAATGGAGGAATAATTTACCATCATTGAGTTGAGTAAGAGGGATGGTTGAGCTATGCACAGTGGCACTTCATGAAGAAATATTATGAAAAAACATAGCATCATATACCATAGTGTTTTTGGAAAAGCAGTGGCTTACTGTACCACAGTCACACAAACTGAATGTGAGATATCAGACAGACAGCAGGGTCTTAAAATAGAGTCAGAGCCATAATCTTGTGTCGTCATTTATCTTACACCTCACTGAGAGCAAATGACCGGAATAGGAATGCCTGCTGAGAACACAGCCAATGTAAATGTACACCCCAGCTGTGGGATTGCAACAGTGGCTAAATGCACATGGGATCTGACAGAGGTTCACCCAAACATGCAGGCTGAGAGAAGGGTTTTGTTAGGAGCTGAGGAACTAAACATAGTATGTACATAGTGTAAGAAAACCTGGGGTTCCACTCACTGTTTTATTCCTGAATCTACCAGAAGGGGCAGCAGATTTACCTATTTTAATGACAAAATCCCCTCAATCAGATTTCAGCACCAGAGATTTGGACTGAGTAGCAGTGTCACTCCAAGGCACATTTTAACCCTTTACATTCCAGTTAATATTAGAGAGTGGATATTAATATTAGATAGTTTGGATAGGATGGTTTTTACTGAGGTATGCCCAAATCTTTCACTGGGAAAATATTCCATTTACAAAGAAGCAAATGAGGAGATGGTAACTTAGAATCATTTGATTAGAGGCCCAGTTTTCATGATAATATTAATAACTATTATAACATTTTATGAAATTCTGGCTTTCTTTGCTCTATTAACTCTTCTCTTTTTCATGTCTTCACCTTAACAGATACCACCGCATCTGAGAAAAAAAACTCCTTGCCCATCACCACAAAACAACTTCTAAAGTAAGTAATTAAATAGTAAATAGTTTTCTTTAGCATGGGAACCCTCTTTATACTTTGAAAACTATCAAAAACAGATTGATATAAATAAACTTTCAGCATTCTATAAACATGTTCATATCTATGCTTTGTCATTGGTGTAATGCAAGCAGGTGCTGAATTAATTGAACTCTTTGTACAAATGAAGCCTCGTGTTGAATTGTATATCCCAGTTAATTTATAAATAGTGGGTTAACTTGTACTGGTGTAATAGCCAGGTCATGACCCCCTAATGAACTGGTATTACTCTGCAAATAATGTTATTTTGTAGCCAAAAACATATTGTGTATGTTGATGAGTGTAAACAAGGCCCCTGCAATGGTGCTTCAATCAGGAAGTGGGCAGTTACTCTTACCATTCTCCTTACAGTGGAGCGGCCATCTTTACAGCTCTCTCTAAGCACATAGCAAAGCAAGCTAACCAAATATTACATGTCATTTTATACTAAAATCTTACAGATTTTACGAGTTGTTTATTTGCTCTTTATTTGAATCATTTTCTGTCTTCTACTGATTATTCATGACAGTTTTTTACTCTTTCTTTACAGAGCACTGCTTGTGAGGCAATTCTGGCACTTCCCTTTGGAGAAGAGCCCTGAGACCAGTTTAAATCCCAACAATCACTGACTAATTAACATAATACACAATAATACATTCTCTACTGGATTTTTACTGACTTTCTGATTACTAAATCAAGACAATATCCACTCTTAGAAGCACAAAGCCATCAAGCTCTATTCTCTTCCCAGCTATGGCTCCCCCTAGCCACTTTCACATTTCCTTGTTTATGTGCAGCATAATGTGATGTCCCTCCCTTCTCTTCAAAATTATAAAGACACTACCTATCACCTGAAAACCTTTATTTCCCTGGATACATTCGGAGATTAGACTCTCTGAATACAGTATATCCATCCAGTGGCACCCTATCCTTAGGGGAACCTAGCTTTTCTTACCTTTATATAGTGCCTCTCTATACCTCCCTCTCCAAAGTCCCAACCACGATAGTCTCCTTCTTCTTCCCAGAAATCCCTGCAAATGGGGCACTTCCATGTAAGTTGAATGTGTAGGGGTGCTCATATTGGACTAAACCATTACTATATAATATTGAGGCCCCAAAATGCTCAGTATGGGCCTATTTGGGCACATAGAACCATAAACTCCAACATGTCCCTTTCAAATGGTATGACCCTGTCCCTGACATAAATACCCCTCCTCAGACTCTCTCTGTCCCCCCTCAAGAGCTTTCACATCATATGGCCCATCCACCAGTCATACAGCCAACACTGAGAAGCAATTGTCACTCAGTGCACAGCTGAGACAGCTGAGTGTTTCCCCTGAGTTTGGAGCTTTCACCAAGCATTGGAGCCTCTTAAAGTGGCCCACAACGCTTGCTAGTGGGTGTTTTGGACACACAGACCCCTTTTAAATGTTGTAGATCGTCAAAACCCATAGGAAAATAATCTGGTGTGAATATGAAGCAATCAGGAGAAAGGGAAACATCTTCTCCAAATGTCCCTCTCCAAAAGAGCAGTGATGTATCCACTAGGACAACTAGTTTTCCACTCACACAAGAAGAAGCTAACTAAGCTTTTTTTTTGGTTTAAATGTTAATGTTTATGTTTTTCTCCATATATTATTTAAAAATTGTCAGTTTAAGTGGTGCCGGAAGGCAAGTGACAATACTGGGCTCTCTGCTTTGAAAGCTTTCCAACTGACAGCACACAATATTGTGCACAGGCAAGGACTTCATTTTTTTTAACTAACTAAAACTAAACTAAAAAACTAGTTAACTTAGTTAACCAAAAGATTAACTCATAGTTATTTATTTATTTTATAATCTCAAACTGAAATTATGCACCAAATTATCTACAGCATACCCCTGCTGTAGTTTAGTTAGCAGAATGGTCCAGGATTTTTTTATAACAGATCTTTCCAAGTCCAATATAAGAACATTTACCTTACATGTAATCAGTTAATGTCTTGATAGAACAGAATTGGATTTAGCCTACCTTTAATTAGCAGCTACAGTAGCCTATATTTGACGCTGGATATGACAGCAAAATTATTTCGAAAGGGCAGTTTTTTAAAACACTTTCTTTGTAGAACACTCTTATTTCCGAGTATTTCCAAAGTGGTGATAAAACAGGGTTAAGTTTCCTGCAAGTCCAGACTTGAGCTGTCTCTTGTCCTGAAGAAATAAAACCCCTTTCCCATTCAGCAACTGCCCCAAGCACCCGTACATCAATTCAAAATAGGGCGTAAAACGTAGTCTTTGTAATACACTGGGTATAACAAACCGTAGCAAACGTCCAAACACCTGCCAGAGCAGTGCATTTACGCTAATTAACATTTATCATGTATTCGTTTTTAAATGATGTTAAAAACGATGCCTAATCGAATATAAAATCTCACACTACATTTACCTAAGCGCTGCCAGAGTAAGGAGCCTGGAGAGGCTTCAGCGCGAGACTGGGGATGTCAGCTGCTGACACGCGCGTGTGGCTTTTGTTCATTGGAGCAGCCGCAGCTGTCAGACTAGAATAGCGCGCATGAGGGTAATAAGCACCGAAAAAAACGGACATTAAGTGCATTTATCTGGACTGCAGCCATGGTTTTATTAGAATTGAGCTTTAGAATCGAGCTGTGTTTCTGCGGTTTGAATGAGTAAATATTTACATGTACTTATGTTGCTAAAAACAGACGCCCTTATTTGGTGGGGGTTGTTTGCCGACATTGCATGTGCCACAAGCTGGACGGTTACTGTCATTCGGAAAATAGGGAAATGCTAACCCATGCATAGCCTATATGCAATAAAATCGAACTATATAGAATTTGAGGATTCTAAATTATTTATTTTAGCTGAATTAGAATAACGGAGTTATTCTGTCCGTATATGCTGTCCTTTAATGTTTTTATATGAACTCTAAGACTAGGCCATTGAAGACAGAAATGCAATTCAAAATTGTGTAGAGCATAAAAAAGCCAATAAAATGCTATATTTCTGGACAAAATGTGTCATTGTATTTATAGAATAGCCATTTTAAGCATTGACCTAGAGTAGCACTCATCAGATGAATGACTGGTAGAACCGAACCATTCAACTTCACTCAAACTCAGCAGCAGAGTTGGGGAGTAACGGATTACATTACATGTAACGGATTACAGAAAAACAGTACCTGTAATCCGTTACGTTACCAATAAAAATATTGTAATCGGATTACAGATACTTTTGAAAAAAAATTATGATTACTTTTGGATTACTTCAGTTAAAAAAGAATAGGTGCGCAAAATAATTATGACACGTTGTATGTTTGAGTTTACTATTTAATGTTATAAAAACATCGTTATTTGAACCAAAATATGAAAGGTGGACGCGCATAACCAGTTTAGTGACGGAGGAAGCGCTAGTTCAAATTTCTCCAGTTTTGGTTGGTTGGATGGCTGGTAAAAACAGAGTATATCTTCGATAATATTAGCCGAGTCATATAAAATGTTATTTAGTTATCTACTCGACGCATAATTCTCAAAACAATGATAGGCAATAGGCCTACCTGGTGTTATATCTTTTTCAAGTTTCAAGGTTTATTTGTCAAATGCACCGAACAACACAGCCAGGACGAGTTGCACCGAAGAACTTTTACAGGAATTGTTTAATAGATTAGGCAACTATTTGTTAGATAGCTGTAACATGGCGCTGCCTTCAAGATAAAACATTATATTGAATTTACCACGACATTTGAGGAGAAAAGGTGTGTTGGGAAGCACTCTGCCAAAGGATGATTATTTGCATTTGACGCGGCCACATCAACTCCGTCCACACAGGTAGGCCACAGGTTCGCGCGGGTAAATCTTATTTCTAGGCGGGTGTTCACGATTGCAAACGTGCATTCGCGTGCGGGGGGTTTCTGCAACATTTTGACAATTTTGGTTGTGGAGCAAATCATCAGACTACTGCAGATTTAGTTTATGCGCGAAAAGCTACGGATATCTTAATTTTTATATACAACAATGTCAATACCCTTTTCCAGTAATTGCCATTTATTCAACAATGTTTTGAAGCAATTAAAAACATGAATAAAACACAAATAACAGAACAGGCTTAAGCATCATTAGATTTTGGGTTATGTTCAGATAAAAAGTCAGATTCTGGAAGATCGAAGTTTATTGGATTAATTGGAATGACTGAAATCTGACAGACCTTTAGCGTGTAATGTAGAGATGTAGCCCAATCATATTAAAGTAAAAAGCAATGGTTTAGAAACCCATTTCCAAAGGCACTGTAGCCTACACAACCCATAAGGTAAAATGCAAATTCCGTTTTTGGCCAGCTATGTAAACTCTAACATTGATTGATCCCGCAAAGGTGTTCAGTTGGTTATAGGCTATTCCTATTTGTTTTCCAATGCCTCCTTAATATGAAAGTAATCTAAAAGTAATTCAGAGTAATCAGATTACATTACTGAGTTTGATTAACCAAAAAGTTACGTTACTAATTACAAATGTGGACAGGTAATTTGTAAATGTAACAGATTACATTTAAAAAGTAACCTACCCAACCCTGCTCAGCAGTGACACACATCCTCAATTTAAGCACCAGGCATGTCATTCTGATGAGCCCTTAACAAGTGACATTTTCAACCAAATGAGCTAAAACACTAACAAAGCATTTGGCTAACATAGTGACAAGCTGCTGTGATTGACCAATGTTGTGTCAAAGTGTATCAGTTCTATAGTATGATTGGAGTTACAGCTAATGTAGCCAATTTGTTCCATTCTACTCCATAATATTTAGAATCAGATAGCAGCCTACACAATAAATTACTTGTAATATTGATTCCAACCAAAGGTTTGTATTTAGATGTACACTATAGCCTTTTTTGACTGGTAGTAATCGTCTGGATGTTACTGTAAAACTCAAAGATGCATTCAGGGATTTTTGGCCACTGGTTGAAAAAGTGGAGTTGTAAAGCCAAACCGGCCCCCAAAGAATGTCATCAAAATTACTAAGTTTCAAACATGAAATTATTTTTAGCCATGAAAAACAATTTCATGGCTAACTAAGGTATGATAGTGATTCTACTGACAGATTACACATCCGTCCCCAATTGGCAGGTTTGTTATTCGCAGTTCCAGACTGCATCGTTAATCGGGGGGGTGGGGTGGGGGGGGTGATTCTGCACCAAGCAATGGATAGACTGCACGTTGTGCAGCACAAAAACACGGGCTGGCATGCAGTGTCCTTCACGCCTGCCTTCTGAACACCCGTTTTCTGTAAGGTTTGTGAAACTACAATGTTATAAATTCGATATAAAACCAAGGTTTAAGGGCTGTATTCACAAATGAATGATCCTCTGGTCCCCAAGTTGACAGACAATTTTCAAATTCACTATGAAGTTTATAGCCATAACCATAGCAAGCTGTGGTATCAATAGCTGCCTGAGAGGACTCATTATTGTAAAGTCAAAATTTCATTTTGAAAACTGAACAGCTCCTGGTTTGTCTGTGCTACCATACAAACTCACCATTTTTCAGGGAAGCGGGGCTGCAGCCAAATCCCCTCTCTCTGGAAGAGATTTCCTGTAAATGCATTGTTTTTCAACACAAGAGGGGATACTACTGTCTGACTGCTGTTGCTTGGTGGGTGATGTAAACATAGGAGATTATAGAACTATCCCTTTTGTTGGCAATACTATCTCTGTTATCACATCAATCATAGATCTATCCTCTAAATGTCTGATTGCAGGTGGGGTTTACTTTTGAAAATGTTCCATTATTAAACGGAGATATATTTTGCTTCATAAATGAATCCAACAATGTATATTCCGCCATCTTGACTTTCAAACTTTCTGTAATTGACTGAGACAGGTGAGTGTAATCATGACATCATATTGGGGTAGACACTAACCTGATATGATCAATGGAAGGTTTGAAGGAGACAAGACAGCAGAATAAGTTTAGTGGGACATCACTTTTTATGATGGCGCATTTAAAAAAAATGCAATTTGACGCAGTAATTTTATCGCTACACCTTTGGTCAAACTGAGATAGTATCAGCAACAGAAAATAATTGTGGTATGTTGCCTAACAGTTATAGCATCTGACCAGTGACTGAAAGATTGCTATATTGAATACCTGAGCCGACAAGTTGAAAAATGTGTGGTCTGTCCCTAAGCCAGATAGATAACTTCAATTTAGTTCCAGGTTGTTACTGTAAAAAACAATGATTTCTCAATCAACTCACCTGGTAAAAAAATATTCTGCTACATTTTCTACTACACAGCACCACCCAGAATGTGTATCAACAGATGTCAAACTTAACAGGTGAATCCAGAAAGGCATAGGTCCTTGCAACACATTCTCAAGGAACTATCAGTGAAATTCAATCAAATGTATTTTACAAAGCCCTTTTTATATCAGCAGTTGTCACGAAGTGATTTTACAGATGTTCACACTGAACCCCCAAAGAGCAAACAACATCAAGAATTGATATACAGTAGCAAGGACAAACTCCCTAGTAAAGTCAAAACTTAGGACGAAACCTAGAGAAGAACCAGACCTCTGGGTGGCCAGTCTTCTTCTGACTGTGCCATGTGAAGACAACAAGGGTACATGACCGTTGTGACCACATTAATGTTTTTGTATGTTCAGATGACGAGAAGGTAAATAAATGCATGTGGTCTGTGTCTTGAGTCTTTAAACAGAATCCAGATCAGCTGCAGAACCAGGTAGACAAGAACAGGGACAATCAAGTGGGGTGTGGGCAGTGGAAGCAGAAATCATCAGGCAGCAACTTCATCTGCATCACAACCAGGAGGACTTTGGACAGGGACAGCAATGAGAAATTCGGGCGAAGTTGTCGACAAGCAATAACGAATACAAAACAGAAAGGCTGATCCCGGCATCATTAGTGTCAGAGCTCATTGTTTGAGCAACAATCCAGACACAGCCTTACTTCAGTTTCAGTTTTTTTGTGAGTTATTGAATATGCAATTTAAAAGAGAGGATGTAATCAATTCAAATTCCAAGATATTTATATGAAGTTAGGGTCTCAATCTCATTGCCCTGACATAGTAATTGGAAGAAGGTTCAGAGGTCTATTTCTTGCTTTGGAGATCGCCATTAGTTTGGTTTAGTCTGCATTGATAACCATGACACAAGGTGTGTTGAACAGCATTACAAGTTCTGAAAAGTTTTTGTAAAGGTGAAAGCACAAAAATAAATGAAAATGTCATCAGCATAAAAGTAAAGTTAGGCATTAAGAACATTTGTGTCTAGATTATTTATATAAATAGAAAATAAGAGGGGAGCAAGTACCAAGACCTGCAGCACACCATATCAGATGCACTCAAATTGAGTGCACTGAGTTATCAGACAGATAGTTAGCAAACTATACAACAGCATGCACAGAAGGACGTATGCTTGACAATCTCTGCTTCAGTATAGCATAATCAACTGTATCTAAAGCCTAACAGAGATCAATAAAAGTGAAACAGTGCTGTTTTTTAATCAAGAGCATTGTGATATAATTTAAAACCTTCATGACTGCTTTAATTTTGCTATGCTTGTTCCTGAATCGCTGTACACAGTCAAAATAGAGTTAGTGTATAAAAATTCCGCTAACAAGGGTTTCAAGTATTTTAGCCAGAGGTGACAGGTCCGAGATTGGCCTATAATTTTTTTAAAGCAATGGATCGCCCCCTTTTTGCAGTGGTATAACAAATGCAGACTTCCAGATCCTTGGTATTTCATTACATTCCAGGGTAAGATTGAATATATTCAAGTCATTCAGTTATAAAATACTACCAAATTCAAAAAGCAGGGATCAAGACAATTAGGACCCGCAGGCTTTCAGGCCTTTATGTACCTCCTGCAATGAGAATGGTGAAAAAAATGTATATTTGATCAGCATTCACTGGTCAATCAACACAGGGTTGAACAGAGACAGAAGAAACAGAATCAATCAGCATCAAACAGCTTACCAGATACGAAGTCCATATTAAAACAATTCAGCATATCAGTTTTGTTTTAAATTTCTCTTACAAATGAAGCGTGACGTTGTCTTACTCACCTTAGTATACAAACAAAAGAGAATCAGCTCAAGACATGATGATCCCTGCAGACTTCAAATGCTTAGGACATTTATGTAAAATAAACCATAGCATCCAAAGGAAAACGTGAAATATTACAAGAAATGAACACATACTCAAATAAACAATCAAATATCCCACAAGTGTATATCAACACTGTTTCATAATTCAGAAACAATGAGTAATATACAGTGCCCTAAAGGTCTTCAAATCAGAAATGTGTATCCGAGCCGAACTGTATCCGGGAAATTCCTATTCCACACATCCACAAGATCCAATAGTTTTTATAAAATCACAACGCAATCTAAGCGGCATCCATATCAGATCTAAAAATATGCCAGACCTAAATTGTGTGGGATATATACACAGCTCCAAAAAATGAAGGGAACATGATCATCACAGTATAACACCAAGTCAATTAAACTTCAGGGACACAAATCTGAAGAACCATCTCCTGGTCACCAGGTGTATTATTACAGTATGATTAGTCTTACATTATAATAGTGGCATAAAACCAACAATATAGACAATTAAATCATTAATAGCAATTAATTGTGTGACAGTTAATCGTGAACTAAAATGTCATAATCGTGACAGCCTTACACAAAATACACTGCTCAAAAAAAATTAAGGGAACACAATCACAGTATAGCACCAAGTAAATTCAACTTCAGGGATATCAATCTGTCCAGTTTGGAAGCATACACGATTGTGAATCAGTGTCACCTGTTTTGGTGCAAATGAGTGACAACAGGTGCACTGGAGAGGCAACAGCAAGACAACCCTCAAAAGGGAATGGTTTCGCAGGTGGTGGCCACAGACAATTGCTCTCTCCTTATCCTTCCTGACTGATTCTTCTCTAGGTTTGCGTTTTGCTGGTGTCCTTGTCACTACTGGTAGCATGAGGCAGTACCTGCAGCCCAATCAGTTTGCCAAGGTAGTCCAGCTCCTCCAGGATGGCACATCCATACATGCCGTCGCAAAAAGGTTTGCCGTGTCTCCCAGGACAGTCTCAAGGGCATGGAGGAAATACCGGGAGACGGGCCGTAACACAAGGAGAGCTGGACAGGGCCGTAGAAAGGCATCAACCCAGCAGCAGGACCGGTATCTGCCCCTTTGTGCGAGGAGGAACAGGAGGAGCACTGCCAGAGCCCTACAAAATTACCTCCAGCGGGTTACTGTGTGCATGTTTCTGACCAAACTGTCAGAAACAGACTCCATGAGGGCCCAACATCCTCTAGTGGGACCTGTGCTCAGCCCAGCACCGTACAGCTTGATTGGCATTCGCCAGAGAACACCAGAATTGACAGGTCTGTTCTTCACAGATGAGAGCAGGTTCACACTGAGCACACGTGACAGACGTGAAATAGTCTGGAAACACCGTGGTGAACGTTATGCTGCCTGTTACGAACCCTGTGGCTCTAGCAGTCTAGGCTGGATGGTACAGAGACCCATAACATAAAACTCATGCAAATCAGTGTAGTGCAAATGAACAGTGAGAACAAACGACACAGACAACCAAAGCTACCGTCAAACATAAAACGTTTATTATAAACACACGGTAAAGGGGTTAGGGAAAAGGGGCTGAGCTGGACCCAAGAAATGAAATGATAGTCAAAACACCCCTAAACTGAACTTGCCTGCCTCAAGAACCATTTAGCTGACTACTAACCAATACAAAAATACAATGGGTGGTCCACTCAGTTCTAACTAGTGTTTTTAGACAAAGCTTTCCTACGGGTTGTGTATGCCCAAGGGCGACTTGCTAAAAAAAACATTTCCCAGGGACACAGGGATAAACAAAAACACAGGTCAAACAAGAACTAAACAGCACACAGCAACACATACTCACATGAAACAGGACACCGTGAGCTGTATGAACAAAGTGTGTGCCGATATCCATGTGGGGTAAATCATAAGAGCCTCTTTGGGAGAACCAAATGACTCGGTTTTCAAACCAGGGATGTGTGATGTGATTGGGTAAAGGATAAAAGGAACAGGTGGTGCAATTAGGAGGGGTGTCCACTGATTGGTCCACCTCAACAGTCAGGCGATGCACTCATGACTGCCAGGTGGGAAACACCAACGAGCACAATCAGGAACATAAGAGACACCTGGGGAAACGGCAGGAGGGGAAAAACACAAACGCATATACAGGGTAGCTGCATGCGTAACACTGCCTGCAACATCATCCAGCATGACAAGTTTGGCGGTGGGTCAGTGATGGTCTGGGGAGGTATATCCTTGGAGGGTCACACAGACCTCCATGTGCTAGCCAACGATACCCTGACTGCTGTTATGTACTGTGATGAAATCCTCAGACCCATCGTCAGACCCTACACTGGTGCAGTGGGCCTTGGGTTCCTCCTGGTGCAGGACAATGCCCGGCCTCATGTGGCCAGAGTTTGTAGGCAGTTCCTGGATGACGAGGGCATGGATGCCATTGGCTGGCCCTCACATTCCCCAGACCTGAATCCAATTGAGAACCTCTGGGATGTTATGTATATGTGTATCCACCAAGTAGCGCCACAGACTGTCCAGGAGCTCACTGATGCCCTGATCCAGGTCTGGGAGGAGATCCCCCAGGACACCATCTGCCGTCTCATCAGGAGCATGTCCAGACATTGTCGGGAGTGCATTCAGACACATGGGGGCCATACACACTACTGAGTCACATTATGAGTTGCCATAATGAAATTCACTCAAGTTGCAACCTGTGATTTCAACTGTTTACTTTGATTTTCGGTCTGATTTTGAATCCAACCCTCAATCGATTCGTGATTTTGGTTTACATTGACCGTTGTTACGTAATTCTGTTGTCAACGAATTACAGTAAAGATATTGATCTTTAATATATTTCCTTCACCGAGACACAATGTGTGATTTAAGTGTTCCCTTAAATTTTTTTGAGCAGTGTATAATCAGACCCAAATGTATCCGAAAAAATGCCTGCTATGTTCCCAGGCAAGGCTGCGGAATTGTTTGAACGTGTCTCACAACGGACTTTAATTTTCACATGCTTTTGTTATAGTACGGCCGGTCAAATACATGGTTGCTACAGCCTAAAGTTCTTTTTTTTTAGACAAGTGGCCTGCAGTAAGATCGCACTAAGTATCTCTCCCAAATTGTGCTCTGATGTATATCCTCGGCTAAATCTTGCGCTTTAATTATTTGTGTGGTCAGCTTGAACACACAGTTGGGTTACCTGGCTGGTGCACAAAGTTAGGTCTATAAAAGCGCATGTGGGCTGTCTTAGATCATAATTACATTGCCCTCCAGAGCTGCGGAGCTTCTGATAGTTATTTCACGTCACCTCTCTCACAGAAAGACAGCCGCGTTTCATACGATCAGTCAAATAATATTGTTTCTGACCCAGGATAACGGATTGGATCTAGGATGTATACGTGAATACCTCTAACATACATTGGCTAGCTTACTAAATGTAGCCTATTTAAGATGAATTTGGACGAACAAAATCTAGTATGATACCTTAAACAGCCTTGTTTGCGCTTGTAGTCTAAAAGACGTAAAATATAACGCCTGTCAGTCAAAAGTGATTGAATCTCTGAGTTACTCTAAGGGCATGCCCTATCTACAGCTGCAGCTAAGAAACCATTCACTGGATTTACTTCTGTCCCTCAAAGAAGTGACCTTTAAGTATTGTTCATCAGTTGTAGACAGCTTTTTGGGCCTTCCACTGAATTTTCAGTCTTGAACTTCTCCAGTTTCAAAAAATATATCTATGACATTTCTTTTATCCATCTCACAAGATATCAGTTAACCTTTGGAGAACACAATAGTCATTGTTTTATTGCATTAATGGTCATTTGTATTTATTCTATTGCTATAGTGTTCTTCTGAGTAAACAAACACTTACTGACCAGATGAACAGTTTAAAAAAAAAAAACTCCCAGGCGTTTAAAAGCTTTTTACTGGTACTGTACTTGAAATGAAAAATACGTCTTTTTTTATTGGCATTACAAACGTTATAGTTCAATTCATGCCAAATTAAACGTCTGACAGTTAAAGACTGCAAGTAGGGATGATGACAGCAGTACACATATAAGGCCAGATTGTCAGGAACGTCTGAAGATAAACAAGTGTCTTTAGTCAACGACATCAATTTACGAGATGAACCAGGAATCCACTCAGTCCTAAAACTTAATGTCACCAATCTTGTTCAATGTCCCATTTAAATGGCCTACATTGAATGTCAAAAAAAGAACACAACTGTCCAACACCCATCCAACATGCCCCCAGTTCTACCCTACGGAGTCCCCTAGTCCCCCCAGGTCTCTGTGTTCTGGGGAAAGTGGCAGGGCTGGGCGGGGTTCCTCTGGAGGGAGGACATTTTACGGGCACGACAGCGTCTGGATGCTTCTCTCCAGGCCTCCCTCTGCAGTCTCTGGGTCTCCTCTGGTAGATCCGAAATCAGCACCCTCTTCTGATAATACCTGGAACAAAGATTTCTATTAACTTAAATGACCCGACACAGACGTACACATTGGGGTTGCCACAATAACGACCTACAGTAACCACAGTCATGAATACACAACACGGTCTAATTGAAGCAGAAACATTCTCTCCGTTCAACTTCTCAATGTATTTATTTTGTGTGGTGTTTTACTACCATGAAAGCTAAAATAATGAAATAATGACCGGTTTGCCACCTTAAAATGTTTATTGACCTGATCCCTGACACATGCTTGATTCTACAGCACACAGACACCTTAACAGGCATTCAGTTATCAGACTGAGTGGAGTTTGGTTCACATTAGGATATTAGACATGACGACTTACGTTTAAATAAAAATTAATTGTATTAGAGCAGCTCCTGAAGAGCCATAATACTCCAGATCTGGCTGAGGGTTAGTGTCCCTGACTGTCTACTCCTCAGCAGGCTTGCCGGGACCGCTTCCCTGTGAGGACGGCCTTAACACCCAGGGCACTTTCTACAGCTAGACATTAGGATTTACTATTATGAAAAGTGAGTCTAAGAATCTGGCAACACTGTTGTGCTGGATGATCTTTCTTGCCGATTCCATCAGCTTCTTGACCATTCCCTTATCACGGACTCTGTCACATATTTTGTTCCAGTTTAGGCTGGTGAAATACAAATAAACCACTAAAATGTAGTTTAAACACATTTAAATAAATAAACAAACAAAAATAAGTCAAGAAGAACACAGGTTGGATTTGATAATATACAGTAGTGGCTGTCAGTGTAAATTCTTGGGTCCCTAAATGTGCAAGAAATGTCTACAGTATTTGGTGGGTTTCATTGCCCAAAGACAGGGCGGCTCTACCCTGTTCCTGGAGATCTACAGTCCTGAAGGATTTCACTCAACCCCAGTTTTGACTCACCTGATTTAGCTTTCCATCCTGCTAAGTATAAGAAGCAGATGTGCCAAATTAGGGTCGAAACCGGGAAACCTACAGGACAGGATATCTAGAATGTTTGATCGATCCTGTCTTAAGGTTTGCCTTTACACTCAATATCACTACATTCAAGTAAATAACCTCTTTTTGCAGCAGAGGGCGCACTGCACATAGAGTTGACAGACTGGAGAACCAATATAGATGTTCTGCACTGACTTGTGCCCAAATCTTGCAAGCGGTTTTACAGTAAGAAACTTACTTATTTAAATGGCAAATTGATTATAACTCAGAACAGATCAAACTCAGAATACAGCTTACATTTTGCTATGGCAAATTCACCTTCATACAAAAACAGTAAGGTTCATCACACACAAAAAACTAAAAGGCCAAAGTGAAAATATAGTGAAATGGACTCAAACACATACATTAATACATTAATAAAAAAAAAACAAGAGTTTTTGATAATGCATTGAATGTCATCTGTCAAAAATGGGTATTAATTTAGAACATCTGTAACAAAAAAATATAAAAGTTTCCCAATCACTGACAGGGCCGGCCGACAGAAACAATGGAACAACACTCCAAGATGCATTTCATGACATTTTCACATTAAAAATAAAACTTGTACAAGTGGTTAATAAATGCGTACACATCTCCTATAAGCCTTGGTTCTACCACTCTAATTCTGTGAGTTCTTTGAGGAAGGATGTAACTGCATCTGTCTTGCTTTGCACAACTCTCCCGGTCCCGCAGCTCACAACAGCTTGTGGATTCAAGGATGAAGAGCCTTCATCTGTATTCATCCCCACTAGGAACCTAAACAGTGGATATCCAACAGTTAGTCAATCCAAGCACTTATTTCTCTATTTCTTCAATTTTGTAAGAGCCTGAAAACTTCACAGCACAATCATTAAATGGGTCTGGAAACTATGAAGTCATAATTTCTCTAAGGCATGCAAGACAAATGTTAGTGTTGGATCAATCAAGGTTCAATACATTCCTCTGAATAAGCTCCAGTGTCGCTGAGGCTGTTTCCTGATACTCTATGTTGAAGACATAGAAACATCCGAAGAGCACAGAGAGGGCAGTGCCAAAGTCAGACTGATGATCCAAAACACAGACAACTCTCCCCTCGATCGACACCATCCACTTAGAAGAGTCCAGCAAGGAACTCCCTGAAGTATATAGTAACAATGATTGTTACACAAGGTATTTAGCAAGCATTAGGTAAAAACAATAATATATTTATATTATCCCTGGATAAATGGCACATTACAGATTACATATTACAACAACTTCTTACGCTTCTGTGCAATGTAAATGCGTAACTCATGAGGAATTTCTGGTGGGTTATCTTGCCACACCATTTATAATATAACTCACAATACTATCCATACTACACACAAAATGGTTTGCAAATAGTTTCATTACCAAGCATGATGAGTCTTGGAGTGGCTGGCAAACACAGCCGTGTCTCCACATCAACCTGGGTGTCATTCACCTGTCAACACAAAATAAGTGGTTAAATCTGTGTATTATCAGTCTAGTGTTTAATACACAGTAGCGTTCAGATTGCCTGACCACATCAGAATGTTTATCTATGTTTATATTTACATAAAATCACACACAACTTACATCAGCCAAGAGAAAAAGCGAGTCCTCCTTCTCTCTGAAATGGGACAGCACCAGAAGAACAGCAGCGCAGGGAGTGAGGTCCTTGTCGTTTGCACTGAGGGCCGTGTCAATGTTGCTGAGAAGACTTTGGACGCATCTCCTACAATTAGGTTTCTGACTCTGAAAAAAATGGACAATGGCCTTTCCTTTGGTTAGCAGAGCTTCACTCAGGCAGCAGTCGATCTCAACTCCAGTGAGCTTGTGGAAGTGGGCGCAGATCCATCTCTTGGTAAACAGAAAAGGCCACTGTTCCCTGACGTCCATGATACTTGGTGGTGGCCATGCATTTATCATGCGGCGTTGATTAACATACGTAAGCCTCATTAATTCCTCTACATCTTCCCTGTCAGCGCCGTCGGGACCTGTGCTGATAAAAATGGCACCCAGAACCTGCCTCTTGGTTTCCAGGGAGTCAGGGGTCTCTCCTTCCGGAAAGTTCTGTGGATGCCACTTGACGCAACCGTAACCGTCCTCTTTCGTCGTTCCAGTTTTGGCCGGTTTGTTGCTAGTTTCCCCTTTTTTGTTCATCTTAGGTCTGCGTATTCGGTTGTCAGTGTTCCGGTTTACATGTTCCACTCTGGTCTTTATTTGGGTGAGCAGGGAGGAGTACCTCCTGCTGAGAAGTTGCCCTTCCTCTGACAGGTCGGCAAAACTCTCTGGATATTCCGCAACTATGGATTTGGCTATTTCTGCACAAATCTTCTTGTTGGGGTTGAGACAGTGGACACGCATTGCATCAACCGTGATCCTCACCATCAGCCTTCTATCGGCCGCCTCGACTCTTCGGCCCTCTGCTATTGCTCGCCTGAGGCTTTCAGGCGTCTGCTGCCAGGGAACACGAAAGTTGCTGATCCAATCCTCCTCCACATCATCCCCCCTAAAAAGCAATACCAATCGCATGGGATCAATTTATGGTTGCTCTCAGTGTTACGTATACTAGGAATGGGCTTTGAAATCATATTACTATTTGAATAGTAACATTAATTTATTTTGGGATACCTGAAGTGCACATTAATTGGTATTTTATTTTTTTATTAACCTGAGCTCATCACGAGGGATAGACAGTGATGCTCTATTTCTTCTGCCGGTGACGTGTGTATGTCCCTCAGCCCGATGATTTTTCCTCAGACCCCTATTTTTCCTCAACCTAAGTTCCCAGGGCCCTGTAGTCTAAGGTTCCCATGTTCCCTCAGACCCAGGTTCCCACAGTTATCTTCTAAATAAAGCAACAGTAAACATTCTGGACAAAAAGGGATATTTAAGACAGAAACATGTTACGTGATAAATATTTTATGTGACTAAGTATTTTGTAATTTGCATTTCAATGGCCTGAATTAATTGAAACCATTTTTTTACACTTATTTATTTTGTTTTGTGGCTCATAGTTTAGAACTAGCATCACATTCAACACTCCCTGTACTGAAGCTGACTGTGAGTTGGGCGAATTGCATGTCACGCTGATATATTCTCAATCATGTAAACGTAAGATACTAAGCTTGTTTACATACCACATACATCATTACTTACTGTCTTATAACTCTTTCCAATACTCTTTGACAAGGAAACGTAATGTCTAGAAACCATAGAGGGAACATAGCGCCCGGGGAACATAGCATAGTGCAAACTTAGAGATTTGCTAATCTTGTTCCCAGACACTTTCCCCAAGAGTCACAACAGGTCTGTTGAAACACCGACAAACTTGGCCTTCCTTAGCAAATAAGAAAGCGGTGAAAAATTCCCTCGATGACAGGCTTTGTTTAATTAGCCTATTCTACCAATCAGTCATCTGCCAGAACACGTTGCTCCACATTGTGTACACAAGTACCAATGGCTAGCTTGTAACATTGCTGTGGTACAGCTGGGAGCACACAGCGCAGCTCACTCACGACATAAGGCAGTTTTTTTCTTTCATTAAAACTGTTCATTATGACAAATGTAGTAGACTATTAGCTGGTAGTATGAAGTGGCTGGCTCAGGCAAATCTGGATGTAATCAAAGCCTTGATTGTTTGTTTGCATGATCAAAAGTCAGAAACACAGCTCCATTTCATGACACACCCTCGCTGTTTATATTGTTTTGCCCTCCATGAAGGCCTACTTCGAATGGTGGGTGTTCCTGGCTCGTAAAAGCTGTGTGCAATTGACTGAAATAGTATGATCCCAAAACTCAAAAAGTGTCTCTGCATTATTACAACATTCATTTCTTCCACAGGGGATTTCTAGATCCACTTCAGATAAGGTGTGTGTTTTGTGTAGTTTTACACCACCATAGTGGAGGAGACAAATCCTTTCCATTTAGAATTTAAAGGCCAAATGAAAACATCCATAGTGGAATCAATAATTCAGAAACATTTACTGACAAAACGACTACAGACTTCAGGTTTAAACAGGCACATTTTGGGTCATGAAGTTAGTTCAGTCAAATACTGATATTTGTGAGATAGGGGGTTGTTTTTTCCCCAATTCTTCCCATATCCCAACAGCATAGCATTCATCAATTCAAAGCATAGCTGTTGTAGAAGTGCATAATTATTGGAATGATGTAATAACTCTAAAGTGTGTATTACATAAAATGATTTATATTTACATTGTATAACTGATAAAGCTATTTAGCTAAATAAGTTGTCTGGCAATGGCTAGCCTAGCCTACTTCCAGGCTAAAGACCTAGTTATATTGATTTAAGTCTCCTAGAAGGATAAGTGACCAACTGTACTTAGCGTTTTGATAACGACGTACAAACGCTTAAGTTACAAAGTTCAAACCGTTAGACATGAGACATCCACATTCAACCACACATCAAAGACAACTTGTTCCATTCAGCTTCCAACACGAAAGCAGCATTTCTTAATAGGCAATAGGCCGATCAGCCCATATAAATACATCTTCCATGACAATGAATGTTTTTTAATCACTTAAAACATGTCAATAAAAATATCTTCCACCCACGAAGGGTAATTATCTCCGGTAATGTGTTTTTTTCTGTCATCAATTACACTGCAGTAAAGTAACTGTAGTGTAATTGATGTACAATAATCTTACAGGAATCTTTTATAATACAGAAGATTAATGTACAGATTTCCAACCTCAAACAAAATATACTTAATTACAATGCATGACACATCGAGATTTTTTTTACAGTAGATTTGTAATTTGATGGTGAGTAACAATGACTTACAACACCAAAGTCCAATCCAACCAGAGCAATGAGATATGAAATAGGTCAGAAAAATTGCATGCGGCATGTTTTGCAAGACATCAATGATATTCTTAACCCTGATGTTATGGAAACGTCACAATAAAGGAAAAATCAACATCAAGTGTAAGGTGTTGGGCCACCACGTGCCACCAGAACAGCTTCAGTGCTCTATACGTCTCTGAAAATCTACTGGAGAGATGTTGGTGTTTTAATGATGGTGACAGGTGTTGGGTTGAGATCTATTGACTGGAAAGGCCATAGGATATGATTCACATCCTTTTTATACTCATCAAACCATTCAGTGACCCCTTATGCCTTGTGGATGGGGGCACTGACATCCTGGACGAAACCCAACAATGAATCCTCTTTCAAAATCACTAAGATCTTTTCCTGTTGCCATCTTGGTCCAAAATCTAGGGCAACTGGGCCTGCTCAGCTTTTTTATACACACACCACAAAGCATGATAGGATGTTAGTTGCAAATTTGTATCATGCAGTACATCTGGATGGAAGCATCGGCATTCATTATGCTCCTCCATTCATTTATTCAGGGTTTTCCATTAATTTGTTACCAGTCTGTACACAGTGTGAAGTGTGTAACGTACAGCTTTACTGTAACTCAAATTTCACCCAATCCCAATCTGAACTGAATGTAATTGCAACTGAAGGGAAGTTGTGGACACCCAGACCGTGGTCATACAGTAGCTTAGTTACCTGCATCGTGCCCTCTCTTTGTAGGCCCGCAACTTCTCAGGGTCAGCACGGATTCTCTCTCTGTACTGTCGCTGTATCTCCGCATGTGACAGCCTCCCTGGGTCAAGACAAAATAGAACCATATTGGAATTGTCATGATCCTCTTAAACCTGTTTTAAACTTGGTTTACTACCATGGATTGCACAGCAGACAGGACACTACCTGTCTCACGAGTGTAACGTTACAGTTGGTGACAGAAATCACACCGTTAAAGATGGACAAGGGCAACAGCAGAATGAATCAAGCCGAGATACACTAGGTAAATCTCATAAGGAATTAATGCGAAGTGATAGACATAGCCAAATGACATGGCCTACAGCATGAACCTGGATTGGAAGCCTTTGTCAGCCCGTTCTGGTTCGTACCCATTATCGGAAGCTAACTAGAAAACAAGCACCAGTGCCATTGTAGAATGACACTTTAGTGTAGCGGAGTAAATAAACTTTCAGTTAAGGGTCACCCTGCCAAATCTGTACCTTTTCCGTCCCCATAAATATGCATGAAAAGTATCTGTTTAATACATTATATTATCAAGCAATGTGTCCTGCACTTCATCCTAATTGCAATTTGAAGATACATCATGTAAAACCTTAATAAAACCTACATAGAACACTGAACAAATAGGATTTTAGCCCGTCCCCACTCTCTAACACTACACTTCACCATGAAATATAATGATTAGAATCCTTCAGAAATTTTATTTTTTTGTATGATTGTGTGACTCTATTTCCAGTTTCCAATTTACATTTTCTAATCGGAAATTCATTATGTTAGCTAAAATTTAAAAAATGGTAATGTTCCCAGGTTTTCACTCAGTCCTGCTACTCTGACACATTCCCCCTTACAAAAATCTGGGACATTCCACGAGTCACATGACAAACAGGAAGTAGCATCACTTGAGTCTCTTGAAAGCCATGGGAAGACCAAAAGTTAGTTCTCACACTCTTTTTTTCTGTATTTTATTATCATAAGTATGACTGAGAATGTCAATCTCAACGTTCAGTCCTGTTACCTACAGTTTTTCTATGATGTTATTATGTTTTTTTTAAAAGATAGTTTCGGTAAGCCACTAAGGTGCTAATTGTTGTCATGATTCTATCATTGATGCCAAGTGGCTAAATTTAATGTATTTGCGAATGTTATGCGAAAAACTCAGTCCTGTTACTTTCAGTTGTGTTACTCATATGAAGGGTAATAGGACAGAATAAAAGTAACAGGAGTGAGAAGTTTGAATGAATTAGCCATTTTAAATGTATGTTAGCACAGATTAAAACTGTTGTGGTGATTAAAGATGCAATAAAACTGTCCTTCTTTAGAGTAGTTGAGTATTTGGAGCATCAATGTCAAAGTACGATCATTTCCTTAGTCTTGCATTCAGAGAGAGGTTGTTGTCCTGGCACCATGTTGCCAAGTCATGCACCTCCTCTCTGGATTCGGTCTCATAGTTGTTGGAGATGAGAACCAGGATGGTTGTGTCAGCCACAAACTTAAGGATGACGTTGAAGCTGTCTGAGGCCACACAGTCATGTGTGAAACAGGGAGTACAGGAGGGGACTGAGTATGCAGTCCTAGGGGGCTCCGATGCTCTGGGTCAGTGTAGAGGAGGTTAGGTTGCCCATTCTCACTACCTGGGGTCTGCTCATCAGGAAGTCCAGGATCCAGTTGCAAAGGGAGGTGTTAAGACCCAGGGTCCTGAGCTTGGGAACCAGAAATTGTGGGTTTGATTACAGGCTCAAAATGGCCATAAACAAAGAACTTTCTTCTGAAACCCATCAGTCTATTCTCTGAGAAATTATGGCTATTCCATGTGAGAAAATGCCAAGAAACTGAAGATCTCATACAATGCTGTGCACTACTCCCCTCATAGAACAGCACGAACTGGCTCTAGGCAGAATAGAAAGAGGAGTGGGAGGCCCAATTGAGCAAGCAGACAAATACATTAGCGTCTAGTTTGAAAAACAGACAACCACAGGTCCTCAACTTGCAGCTTTCTTAAATAGTATCCTCAAAACACCAGTCACAATGTCAACAGTGCAAAGGCAACTCTGGAATGCTGGTCTTCAAGGCAGAATGGCTAATAAAAAGCAAAGATTAAGATGGACAAAAGAACAAAGACACAGGACTGAGGAAGATTGACAAACTGTTATGGACAGACAAATCAAGGGTTTGAGGTGTTCTGACCACAAAGAACAACATTCGTGAGACCTAGACCAAATGAAAAGATGCTGGAGGACTGCTTGACGCCATCTGTCAAGCATGGTGGAGGCAATGTGCTAGTCTGTGGGTGCTTTGGTGGAAGTAAAGTGGGAGTTTTGTAGAGGGTAAAAGGGATCTTGAAGAAGGCTATCACTCCATTTTGCAATACTATGCCATACCCTGTGGACGGTGCTTGATTGGAGCCAATTCCGTCCTACAACAGGACAATGACCCAAAGCACAGCTCCAAACTATGCAAGAACTATTTAGGGAAGAAGCAATTACACAAGCACATACTCACATACACACACTCTTGTAAAAGCATGCACACACAATTGTTACAGCTTTTATGTTGCTATTTAGACTAAGGTATTTTTTGCCAAATATAATGACCTGTTTTATCTTTGTTTATTTGAAGGACGTTGTGTGACATCAGGTTATTCTCACACACAAGCATTCATTCCTGTTACCCATTGTTCATTCCTGTTAATTGTTTTTTAATAAAAAAATAAAGATAAACAAATGTTCAATTATATATGGTCCATCATCTATACAATAGTATGATACATCACAAGATAGATTTTTAAAAATACTGAGGTTGGGGTCTCCCTTAAAAATAAAAAAATAAAGCATGTTGTTTTTTTAAAAAAAACTAATTGCCTGCATATGTTGTGACTTTTCAGCTACAGATACATATTTTTTGAACATGTTACCAATTATTTCTGCAAAATACCCTCTACATTGAGGGAAAAACTAAAACTAGTTGGCATGACTTTTAATTGATATTTAAAAAGTTGTAAGAGTTTTGGTAACAGAAAAATGCAACCACCTTCCATTAAGAAACCTTGTAAAAAATAAATACAATTGCCTGAGATTGACCTTAACACATTTTGAATAGTTAAACGTGGGTTAGTAGACTGCTGAAAAAGTGCTGAAACAAGATAAAGAAGTTCAATTTTGAAAAGTTACAACATGCAAATGGAACAGATTCTGCAGAATGGCCCTTAGCAGACAATAAAAATTGCCACTGTAAAAATGCTTGTTCTTTAGAGAAGCCTGAGACCTTCCAAAGCAATGAAGGATCAAAACATGAGCGCTGAGCTGTGATTATATTGCCTGGAATGTGGGGCTTCCAGTTGGGCTCAAGCCGTCATTGGCCTTAAAAAGGCCTGTTTGAATATTGAGTTCAGGGGTCAATATGGTAAACACATAACTGTATAATGTGTCATCCCAAAATGACAAAGGAAACAAAATAAACAAGCATACTTTTTGGATGCACTGTCGACGTCCCCTCTGACGGTTCTGAACGTCTATCGCCTGGACTCTTGCTGCCACCAACAGAAGACGTTTCATCCGATTCTTTCCCCAGGGAGTGTAAAGGCCCTTCTTGTTGCTCTCCGATGCTCTGCTCACTCATCTCCCATTTGATGTAGAAGGACCCAGTGTCAGCAGGTTCTTCTTTTATTACAGCACTGGTGACTGGACTGGGTGATGGGGACTGAATCCTAATCCGCTCTGCTGAAAGACCTGGCTCAAGGGAGCCTACATTGAGACCTGTGATTGAAACAATACATTGGAGCCTACATCGAGACCTGTGATTGAAACAATACATTGGAGCCTACATCGAGACCTGTGATTGAAACAATACATTGGAGCCTACATCGAGACCTGTGATTGAAACAAATACATTGGAGCCTAAATCGAGACCTGTGATTGAAACAAATACATTGGAGCCTAAATCGAGACCTGTGATTGAAACAAATACATTATATTTAAAACAGGGGTTGGTCTTTTGTTTAAAGATCTGACAATATTTAGTGTAAAGAAAGAAATTTAGAAAATCTAAAAAGTGCAGATGTCACTTCACAACAGCACTGTATATCAGTAAACCTATTACTGTTGTCACGCGGTACCTACAGAACATAGGCTACAATACGTAAAATATGGGTAGCTACATGAGATCATACGTTCTCATGTAGCCTAACCACTTTGCCTCAGTATTGGCACTGGCATACTAGCAGAGGGACAATGTCAGCTGTAAATGCGTTACGTAACACACATCTTTTCTGAGTTTTATTTCAAAAATGCACACAGACACATACTGTGATCAGAGTGTACATGTGTTATAAAATAACTGCTGATAAGGAAGCCACTGTCATTGGGACATTGCTACTTACTGGGGAAATCCATTCTCCACTCAGTTTCGCGTGCTGACTCGTTCTCCGGGCACATAGTCGTAGGTTTTCCAAAGTCTCTTTGTGATGAGGGTGCAGACAATTCAAAAGACAACCCTACTCGAAATGCTGTTAATTCGTCTTCGGCTTTTTTGAGCTTACGTTTAAGCGCTTCGTTTTCTTTGTCCCTCTGAGCTACCTTACTTTCATATTCCAGTATTTTGGTATTGTTAACATTGTAAATAACATCCATAACAGTATGAATCGCCGTTCTGATCGCATTTTCAACTGCACGAGCGCTTTCTTCGTTTTGTAAACAGGAATAAATGGCACTACGAGGGAAATAATCCATGTTATCACCACACAAGCTATAGCCAACCGAGGCACCGGCACACTACGCTAGCTAAACACGAAACAACAACAACTTTACCGTTGTTTGCGTCACCTTTTTATCATTCAGAATTCCGAAAATTGTCTGAGAGAAAACGAAAGGGTGGTATTTGACAGGCACTCACACTTGAAATACATTTTGTTACAAATATAAATTGACACGTTTTAAAGAGCAATAGGATCGCTTTACTTTCTCTTCTTTATATCTTTTGTATCTGCGGGTTAGACATAACTGAACACTTCGTACACCACCCCCTACTGTATTGGAGTGTGAGCAGGGTTATCACATCCAGAAAATGAATTGAGCCAAATGACTGCTCAAAACTAGCCCAAAATGTCTAAACATTAGCCCAATTTATTTTTACACGCAAAATAATTTATAAATCATTTAATGTTTTATATAAATTTCTGCCTAATTACAATGTACCTATAAGGGTGTGTGTGAGATCCACGTCAAATACATGTGGGATTTGAAATCCCCACACCATTTTTACATTTTAGTAATTTAGCCGACGCTCCAGAGCAACATACAAAGTGCTTACAATTTAAAATAATTGAAAAGGAAAGCACTTGTGAACTCCTTGACTGTAAATGTCTGGTAGGCAAGGAAAGGGTCTACAGTGGAGTAAGTGCAATTTTCAGACCTAATCTATTGACAAATTCAGCAAAATTTAAGCTTTACCCTGTGATTTCTTGGTTCTCTGTTTGTGCCTGTGGCAGTCACTGCTGCTTGTGCTCACCCATCGCGGTGACTGCTACGTGGAGCAGAACTTGCCAACAGTGTTGTTTAGAGTAAACAGCTTTTTACATTGCTCTGGCAGCTGACATTAGCTTATCCCCCACAATTACAGATAATTAAAAAAATTAGGTTACTCCAATTCATGTAATTTCACTCGCCCTTTATCCAATTTGTCATGATCCTCACCGCTATCTAGCCTATTTATCTGCGAGTAATGGCAGGATCTTTGGGAAAGCGTGAAGTCTGTGCAACCAGGAAAGTACAAAAATACTTTTCAATTAGAAAAAATAAAATGAATTAGATAAACTAAATTTGAATATAACTAAATTAACTAGACTAAGCAACTCACTTGCCACTATAAAGCAAGATTTACAACTAAAATACCAAAATCCAAAACGGTGTGGTTCAATACGCCAAATAAATGGTTATTTAATAACTCCTGTCCTTAAACTAATATACAAAATAATTTAAAATATTCCAGATAGTAAGCAAGATTTCACCAGAAAATCACTGGTTTCTTAAAATAAAGTGAGGGTAGAAATTACAAATTCAAATAGAACAGAGTTCTTTACAGATTCTCATACAGGGCCACTTTGGTCATTAAGACATCAATGTAAGCAAGACAAAAGTATGCAGCCCTTAATGCTATTACGGGAAGGCACGTCATGGCCTGCACTTAAGGCCTTGCAATTAAAAACACTGGATTATGCTATTGAGTTGCAACAGTCAATCAAAAGCAGCTAAAATAGGCCCAATCTTATAAAATTGTTTGGAAATTAAACAGCAAAATTTATCTACTCTGTCCTTTTAAGGGGAACATTGGCACCAGTGGATATTAGCTTCTCTGATAAGAATGCTTACTGCATTTCAGCACCAACTAATACTGTTTTTGGACAATAATTTTCCCTGTTAGATGGAAGTCATACTGTACAATTTGCCCCTCTTTAGTAGATGTAGATTGCATGGTTGCAGACCAAGATTATGTTAATATCTCCAGTGTAGTAGAATGGCACAAATGTGTTTATGAAAAGCCCATTTTTTCATGCAAAAATATTAACAGAAAAATAGAGAATATAATCGACACTCCACACCACATTGTGCCCAGCACTGAACAGTTTTTTTTTCTCACACTGATTATTATTTGCCTTAATTATGAAAATCCAATCTAGTCTAGTCTACTCACCACAATAGGAAAAGTAGTCTGCAAACCCAATGATAGGTGAATGGAAAATATTTCAGTTCGCAATGAATAGTCAAAATGAAGATCAAAATGTGTTTCACTGTAACAAAGACAAAACATATCTGGTTTCCCCTGAAATATTTTTACTGACAGTTCCTTTACAGTTTACCTCAACCAATTCACTGAGTAATTGGTTCATTCCAATTTAATACCAAAGTTATCCATTTAACCAACAAAGGAAATAACAAATATGATTCATGTCCACCCTACTGCCTGCCCCTGCGGCATTCCCGAGTTCCCCCAGTTACTTCGGGGGGGAGGTGGCAGGGCTGGGCGGGGTTCATCTGGAGGGAGGACATTTTACGGGCACGACAGCGTCTGGATGCTTCTCTCCAGGCCTCCCTCTTTAGTCTGCGGGTCTCTTCAGGTAGATCTGATATTGACACCTTTCTCTGCTGATTCCTGAAAAATACTACTAGTTTGAACACAATTCCTCAACACTGATGCACATACCCATGACCACACAACCTGCAGATCAATCTACGCAATGAACTTCTCAATGCCTGAATACTTCATTCATACATCCTCAATATTCTCATCAGGTCAGTGGCAGTGTAAGGTAATCTATTTACCTGCGTCGTTCCTTCTCCTTGTAGGCCAGGTACTTCTCAGGGTCAGCACGCAATCTCTCTCTGAACCTCCGCTGAGTCTCTGCACTCGACAGCCTCCCTGAAGTCAAGAAACAATAGAGCCATATTTCAGTCTTCAAACTTAACTGCAATTTTGCCATCCATGAATCGCTTGCTATGTCACTACAAGTGAATATAGAATGTTAGTAATTTGTGGGACGATTTCAAGCATATTTGGCACCACAATGAACTGGACATTTATTTTATATTAGTCTTCACAATCCCTTCACCACTTAGCCTAAATGTGCTGATGCTATCCCTTGACAAAGAAAACATAAATGTCCCATGTGTCAATTATATTTTAACTTACTCTGCCAGTGTGGGGGAGGGGTGGGGAAGAAAAGGTGATGCAAACAGTCCGTGGGAGATAGAATTACACAGTCATGGGCTCAGAATAAAAAATAAAACTCTGATTTAAGAAACATTGGCAAATCCATCATGATTTATTGTTACAGGTCCATAACGTAGTTACTGTGGTCCAACAGCTATATTTGTCTGTCTTTGCTGCACAACTTTTAGAAACACATGACACACACGTAAGATGGTTATCGACAGAGTAAGTTAAAACAGAATTGGAATTAAACATTTCTGTTAATGGAATAAATTCTGGTGCTACTGTCCAAGCAAGGAATAGCATCAGCACATCAGGGCTACTCACCACTATAATGGAGAAAGAACAGAGGCAAATCACACATGCATACTTTTCAGATGCCTGGTTAGTCTCTCCCCATACTCATGTCTGCTCGGGTTAACAGCAACAAATTGAGTTCCGTCTGCTGGAGCTCCACCCCCCTGATGGGCTTCTCTGTCTTTCCCCAGGATGTGCATTGGGCCGAGGCCTTCCTGTTGCTCCATGATGTTCTCTTCACTCATCTCCCATTTGATGTAGAAAGTCTCCATGTCATCGGGCTCCTCTTTTATTATTGGGCTGATGACTTGACAGGTTGATGGAGACTGGCCTTTGGATTTCACTGCTGAAAAACCAGACTCAGAATGGAAGGTCGCGCTCTGGTGATGGGCCATATCAAGAGCTGCTCCAGTGGGAGGGGCTGTGTTTTGGCAGTGGGAAGAAATGTGTGGAGGTGCATCAATACCTGTGATTGAAACAGAAATGTTTCAATGTATGTCAAACAGATGCATGTCAAACAGATGTATGTCAAACAGTGAAATTCTAAGATAAAAATGACTAGGATAATACGTACTGGGGAAATCTATTCTCCATTCAGCTTCACACGCCACTTCATTTTTATGGCAAGTTGGTTCCCCTCTTGACATTTCTGGTGAATGAGCATAATTGTTTGATCTGACTTGATGACATTCATTTCCAGTAAGTTCTAAGGAGCCTCGCAATGCTGATATTTCTCGTTCTGCTTTTTTAACTCTACGTTTTAGCGTTTCGTTTTCTCTGTCCTTCTCAGCAAACTTCCTTTGATATTCTTGGATTTTGGCACTGTTGATCCTAGAAATAACAGTCACAACGGTATGTATCGCTGTTCGGACAGCATTTTCAACTGCTTGAGCGTCTTCTTGATTTTGGAAAAAAGAAAACATTCCTCTTCTATGGAAAGAATTCATTATTTTTTAATGCTGGATACTGAGAATGAAACGTTTTGCCCTACTGTACCGTTGTGGTGACAGCGGAGACAGCTTCTTGCTCAGGTGATATGATGGCTAGCTATACAGTAACCAGTCAACAACTTTGGTGAAATTCATGAGTTTACAACCTTTCAAAAGTCCCGAAATAAATAATATAACGCGATCTGATTCTGTTTCAAATAAATAAAATACCCGTTCAAATCACAGAAACTTCGATCTTTAAGAGAGCAACTACGAACGAGCAACTATGTTTACGAAATGACTTAATCACCATATTGTCCACAAACCCCCACAATCACTTCCGGGTCATTACATTTCATAATAAAGGTCCCCATTCCCCAAAAACAATAGTAAAATTTTTTAATGGAAGGTCCACTGTAGAATCCTAACTCTAAACAGTAACACTACTTGTCTCTTCCTCGTCTTCCATTACTGAAAGAGACCTGGATAGTATTAGTTAGTCCAGGGTGGTTTTGGGTGGGAAGGATAATTCTGTGAGAGGAGAGGGTTGAATACCTCTGGCATTTTAAAAGAACAGCAACATTGTTTATTCCATCCCAAATGAATGAATAACATTATTCTTTAGACCCTAGTGACTCTTCCCAAACCCTTTTATAGTACGGCGTCATTCTGGACTTTACACTCTGCTTTTGATCAGCACATTAAACAGACTGTAAAATCTTCATTCTTCCATCTCCGCAACATTGCCAAACTCAGACCCTTCCCTCTCCCGTCCTGCTGGTGAAACCCTAATACATGAGTTGATAACCTCCTGTCTTGACTACTGCAACTCCCTATGCATCAAATCTACATCCCTCCATAATCTCCAAATGGTTCAAAACTCAGACAGAGTACTCACTCACACCAAGTCCTGGCAGAATGTTACATTGGCTTCCCGTCTCCCAATGCATTGACTACAAGATCCTCCTACTGACATATAAAGCCCTAAACAATATTGCCCCTGCCTACCTCTCTGACCTTCTTGTTCCATATCAACCTACGCACTCACTCCGTTCCGGTACTGCGGGCTACCTCATAATCCCCAGGTCCAAACTCAAAGGCTTTGGTGACAGGGCATTCCCAAGTGTTGCTCCTAGGCTCTGGAACTCTCTCCCCAAAACCATCCATGACTCTGAGACTATCCCCATCCTCCAGCAACGCCTCAAGACTCATCTGTTAAAAATTGCCTAGCCATGCCCAATCCCATTCTCTCAATTTTCTTTGTTTTCTCATAGTATTTTTTAATTTGGTTCTGCTCCATATTCATTTTGTAAAGAGTCTTTGGGTCCTTGAAAAGCACTATATAAATAAAATGCATTATTATTATTATTATTATTATTATGGCAGCTGCAGTGCCAAAGACCGTAAGAGGTGCTGGAGGAAGGCCCTGCGCATCATCAAGGACCCCAGTGACCCCAGTGATCCCAGCCACAAACTGTTCTACCTGTTTCTGTCTGGCAGGAGGTACAGGGCATCCTTTCCACAACAAACAGGTCCCTGGACAGCTTCTTCCCCCAGGCCATAAGACTGGTGAGCATCTGAGCCCCTCGTGCCCCCTATACACCAGGTCTCATACACATTATAATGGACCATTACCTGAATTTCAAAATGTAATCCTTGCAAAAAAGCTCCAATTAATTAAAAATAACTTTACCATAAAATATAATAAAAAATGAAATTGTACAAAATGTATATATAAAACACTGGCTATTTCCCAATGTGCCCCATCCTATTATATTAATTCACAAATGAAGTTTGGATTCAGTGATAATTTCAAAAGTTTGAGCTATTCGTCTATTCACATACCTTTATTTTGAAAAGCCGGAGTTCCAATTTTTGCTTTACTAGATTTTTTTTTTTACTGACCAGAGTTCCGTCGCCAGGATTTGCGTCACAAACAAACGCTTGAATGCTGATTCTCTTGTACTCTGTACACAACTCTGCCCCGCTCTGCAATATAGTCAGTGTTTCAGTGTTGCCAGATTCGGAGTGTTTCCCCCTCAGTTAGGCTATTTTTAATGACAGTATGTGGGCAAAAATGGGCTTGGTCGAATCGATTTACATATAAGTTTGTATTGTAAAAATAGCGTTTGGCCGTTTTTTTGTGGATTCCGCGGGTGATTGGGAAGTATACTGTCATTAAAATCTGGCAACCCTGCATATAGTTATTTTTTCTAGGAATTCCAGAAGCATGGGATTTTTTATTTCTTAAAGGAGTCATTTGTAAGATTTACACTATACAAAAACTATACAGAGTACTTCACAACATATTACAACGTATTCACGCTCAGTCGCCCCAATTATTTTGTCTTATTGTCGTGCAGCGCCCCCTTACACCCAGCCACATTGTTTGACATTGGACACCTCTCTTCACCTAGTCTATTCAAGACACAAAGTGTAAGATTAGGATTGAAGGAGTAAAGAACCCCAGGTCATAACAATATTGCGCAAACGAAAAAGTCCAAAATAAATTGGGATAAACTCTAAATAAAATTAGAAAAAATACAGTTATCACTCTCGAGCATTGGAGGAATACGCAGGCAGATATGTATGTGGAAAGCAACGCTGAGTAGGCCATTTGTCTCCTGTACAGGTAAGCTATACATCTATTTATGAAGCAGCAAGCTAAGATACCACACATCTCCTGGCTAAAACCATCCCTACGGTGAAGAATGGTGGTGTGAGTATCATGATATATGTGGATGCTTCTCAGTGGCAGGGTCTGCCTTGAGGGAAGTATGAACAGGAGCAAAATACAGATACGTTCTTGAAGAAAACCTGATGCAGAGCACACAGGACCTCAGACTGGGGCAAACATGAATCTTTCAGCACGACAACGACCCAAAGCACGCAGCCAAGACTACTCTGGAGAGGCTTCAGGAAAAGTCTTTGAATGTCCTTGAGTTGCTCGGCCAAAGCCCAGACCTGAAACCCATCGAACATCTGCGGGGAGACCTGGAGGTTGCATTTTACTGATGCTCCCCATTCAGTCTGACAGAGCTTGAGAAGATCTACGAGGAAGAATGGGGTAATATGTATTTTCATTATATTGGCACACATTTCTAATAATGTTTTTTGCGAAACTTTGTCAGAACATCATGTCTTACAGTAATGATGGACTGTCTTTTCTTATTCGAGCTGTTCTTGCCATAATATGGACTAGTACAGTTCAAACATAATGATGCTCTTCTGTATACCAATCCTAACGCATTAACAAGGGAAAAAAAATCCCAAATTAACTTTTAACAATGCATACCTGTCAACTGAATTACATTCCAGGTGACTGCTTCATGAAGCTGGTTGAGAAAATGCCAAGACTGTGCAAATGTGTCATCAAGATAAAAGGTGGCTACTTTGAAGAAACTAAAATTTTGACTTTTTTAACACTTTTTTTGGTTACTACATGATTCTATGTGTTATTTCATATTTTTGATGTCTTCCCTCTTACAGTCTGGAAAATAGTGAAAATAAAGAAATATGAGTAGCTATGAGTAGCTCTGTCCAAACTTTTGACTGGTACTGTATATATATTTTTATTATGATCATTTGCTGTCTGTTTTTTGGGAACCAGGCACATTCATAACAAATAATTTAAAAAAAATCCATAACACGTCTCCCTTGAGTGTAATTATGAAAATATCTATATCTATAAGTTTTATTTAGGTATGCACCCCATTGGTGCACAGTGAAAATTAATGTTCAACTACACTATTTTCTAAGTGCATAGTGCATTCATGGTTGGATATTAAAGATACAGGGGATTTCAAGGCTTTTTGAGGTACAATGCATTTTCAGATGACAAAAACAGTATGATTAAGTTTGGTGAAGTATGATTTATTATATGCTTATATTTATTACATGCTCATTTTCCACAGCATCACATTAATAACAGAGAATGTCAAATCCATACCTGTAGACTTACCTCAGCCAAGGCTGCCTTTCAGTGTGTCTATTCCCATTTTACAGTAAGTCTTTGAAATTCACTTTTTGCTATCCTATCAGTTCTCATCAGATACGCCACAGTTTTGTGGAGAGTCATTCCTCTAGGACTGTAAATGAGTTCAGGTGTGCCAAATCTCTGGGAGAATACTGTGCTTCACTGACTACTATTCCTGAATTTCACTCTTTCACTCTGTGCATGCGTTACTCATAACATTAAGTATGATACAGTATTTTATTTGTAGCCTCCAAATGCTTTATTATAAAGATTATTATTATTATTTCAAGCAACAGCAATGACTGGAGTAATCGGTCTACGATGGCTTCACTTACAGTGTCAGTTTTGCTCCACATGATGGTAGTGTTTCGTAAATAATTGACAACAGGGAACAAAGTTGCATAATGCTGTAGAAACCAATCGGAGGCGTGATTATAGTCAATCGTATCAACAGGTGCATTATATCCCAAAAAATGAAAAGTTGAATTAGAATATCTTTCTTATGTAATGCAGATATATCCAAGATTGTTTTGCTGCCTCATAACTTTCAGGTGAGGGCATTAAAATCAGAATAAAAGGTTGTGAGCAGAAGTGTTATTTAATTGGGGATTGTACATACTTGTAATAATGAACATTCAAAGATATAATATGAAAATATGTAACTGTAGAGATGTGTTCATAATGGAGTGGTGAATGGTGCTTGCCTATGGAGCTAGCAATAAACTGCCCTCCCTACACTTCGACAATGCTTAAACCCTACATCCCCACCCAAGCACTTCTGCCTCCTCTGGTCCCTGGGCTGTCTCATCCCTATGGGAGGGCAGTTCCTCCTCAGCCCAGACAAAGTTCTCTGTTCTGGCACCTCATTGGGGAAATTAGCTTACCCTGAAATTGTTGCCGTTTGTGAACTAGTGCCATCAGTTGTTTTCATTTTTATGTTCCATTTATTAAAAAAACAACTCTACCACTGAATCTACTGATAGCTAAATTAATTAAAATTCACATACTATTACCCAACTGTGTGGTTGTCCCTCAAAGCTATCGAGTTGGATGTGCTGTAAGCACTTTAAGTGACTTTGGCTAAGACTGATAATTGACTTAAATGTTAAAGTTAAATGATGGAACAAGTCAGATTTGATGCATACATGTCCTAAATTGTTCTTATTGATTAAAATAGAAACAAAAAACAGTCGTCACAAGTGGAAACACACAGCTGTACCGCTTGTTCTTGCGTCACATTTCTTAGAGAAGTGTTCTTTTAATCTGAAGGAGGCCGAAATAGCTCTCCGAGGTCTAAGGGTTTTAACACTCTTGAGGCTGCTCCACCGAGTTGTTCTGTGAAGTGACCCGGATACTAAAGCAAAGTGGTGGAGGTGTCTTATCGTGAGGGGTGGTTGGCTTGTATGTTGAGAGTTGGTGGTGGTGAAGTGGAGGTGGCGGTGGGGGAGATGGGCAGTCTTGCAGCTGTGCGTGTGCTTGTGTGTCCGTGTGTGTGAATAACGGGGGGCAGAAAAGGTTCAGAAGTGTTGGAGCAGAAAATCTTTTTCCCCATCTTTTCTCTCACTCCTTTTCTCTTTCTCCCCCTCTGTCACTGGGCCAGACGTAAAGCAACAGCAATTTGTGCGATTTCACAGCTGACTGGGTCCCTAAAACTCTGACAGCCCTGCACAGAGAGAGGGAGCCAAGGAGGAGAGAGAGGGAGCCAAGGAGGAGAGAGAGGGCGACGGAGGGACTGAGGAAGAGGGCAGAGATAGAGATGGCGAGGCAGGGTGGTGGCCAGGGTAAATAGAGGAGGATTAACACTGGCAAATAGAAAAGAGCAGAGAACATACAGTATTAATGATAAGATGAACAAATAAATAAAATGTAAGCAGACAGAATGTCAACTTTTATTTTACAGACTGTTTATTAATACTGTAAGTATCTAGTCCAACCTCGTTTGAAATAAAGTAGTTTAAAAAGAGTTTTATTTGGTCCCAAATAAAGCATGGAACAACTATATGAAGGTTGTGACTCTAAACTAGTGGGATGACATTGGCCGCTCCCATGTGACCCACTTGGTAGAGCACTGTAGAGAGCATACAACGACTGGGTTGTGGGTTTGATTCCAAATAGGTGCCAAACATAAACCCAAATAGAAATACACTTGCAAATGCTTCTGACAAGTTTGTAGTCACAAGCTTAATGTAGTCTTTGAATGCAAGGAATTTAGGACCAAATAGGATACTTTTAAATATTCATGACTGTTGCAAGTGGGTGTACTACGCACACAGATGTACTTTCATTCCTAAACAATAAATTAGAAATGTATACAAATACCTTAAAAAGATGACATTTTGTACACGTTCAAGTGTATAATGTTAGTAAATCATTTGTTTGGTTAGGATGTTTGTTACACTTTACATTTCTCTTTAATTACAGCCAATTGTCCTGAATGTTAATGTACTGTATCTATCTGCCAATCATAACTTAAATCACAAATGTACCTACTGGACTTTTAAGCCTTCAGTTTCTGTATCATACCCTTTATGTGCTCCGCTGTCCTAGTGTTTCACTTTGTTAGTTAGATAATAAAATAACAATAACTGGAAACTCTCTTCACACAGCAGTCCTGCATTATATCATATTATTTTAGGGGATAGATAGATAACCTTTGTAAGTACACATTTCAGCATTTGTAATCTCCTATCTAATCAATTTATTGTTTTCTTCTTCAGTACATCCCTTCATTCTGCATTGGTGTCTCCCGAGTGTTGAATCTCCATATATGTATCATAACTGCTGATACTGCCCCGCAAATAAAAATTGTACTCAAGCACACAACTATTTGTCCTATTGACTCATGTGGTCCCCACAAGAGTACAGTCTGCAAGTCCAATCATACCCTTATATTATAACTTAACAGCTATTGCAGTACTCCAGAAATTAACCATACATGGACAGTACCGGAAGCAGTAATGCAATGATTCTATTTCTTTATGACATAGTCTGCACAGTCCGAAGTATTCAATGCCTCAGATGCAGAGCATTATTTTTGAATGTAATATTTAAATGCACTGTGATTCACATCAAATGGGAGATGAGTGATTGTTTGCCTTTTGCGGAAGACCTGTTTTTGCCAGACCGCGTAAGTGGAGCCGGCCAAAAACAGCGAATGTCTCTTACTGAGTGAGTGAGTGAGTGAGTGAGTGGGTGAGTGAGTGAGTGAGTGAGTGGGTGAGTGAGTGGGTGAGTGAGTGAGTGGGTGAGTGGGTGAGTGAGTGAGTGGGTGAGTGAGTGAGTGGGTGAGTGAGTGGGTGAGTGAGTGACTGACTGACTGACTACCCCTTGTTAAATAGAGATGCAGACATCCAACCCGGAGGTCCTGCGTTCAAGCCTTGTCACAGTCAAAACAAATTATGCATTAGGATTTGTTTAGGATAGACAAATACTTTTCTGGCTACAACCTTCATTCGCTATGTTATAGCAAACCTAGATCACAACCCCTTGGGCAGTAAAACAGTAGGGGTTTCTACAATTCCCTCACCTTTTCACTTGACGAAAAAGTCAGTTATCTTCACCTATATTGATAGTTATTTTATTGATGTCATTCACAAATGAAAGAAAAACGAGTGTTGTTGTACCATGAAATGAAATAGTTTTGGCAGTGTAAAGTTCATCTTAAGTCTCACAAGCAATTGCTCAATTCTTATGACTATTCCAAGTAGTAAGTTAGTAGATACTTGTAAACCTATTACTGGCTAATAAGCTGTTCAGACGGCCAGTAGCAAATGCCATAGACTTCATAGATGCTATTTGTGGTGGCGGTCAACTTAATAAGAAAAGTTAGTCAGTTTAACACAATGAGTAATGCTGTCTAGCGAAATACTCAAACTTCGTGTGATGTTAATGCATGACAAAATAATCTACTGTCAAGACGCCATACCGACACTAGGCAAAAGTATATCTCTGTGGTGTAGCGATTAAAGACACAGCCTCTAATGTAGCAGACCCAGGTTTGAATCCAGTGAGGGCAACAGCATTCATCACTTCTAATCATGGGCTGGCTGAATTAGGCTTTTCAGGTTTGATTGGTGGCACACAGACTAATTCCATCTTTTTTTTCATTGTGTTCCACTGTTGAGGTAAGCCTTCAATGAGTTGATTATAATTTACACAGTACACCATTCCATCCAGTCTTGCTAATTGGCTTAATTATATTATGTTACCATCCCTACTTACAATGTCACTCATAACCATGAGGCTTGTGTCTCACCTTCTTCCCAAAGAAGACTGGTCTTTTTTTATTGCCATATTATTTGATCCAGTATCTGGTGTGTCACCTTAGTAGGGATATCCATATAACAGTTTTGCTTCATTTAGAAATCAGAACACTTAAAACAAGGATACATTTTCAATCCACTGAAAATGTTTCTCTTCAGTCTGATAATGACAAATTGATAACAACACCACATTGGATGTGCCTCTCTTAGTGGCCTGGTGCCAAATCAGTTTGAATTTAAACATCATTTTGGTGTTATTGATGTTTCAAGTGACACTCAAAGCAGAAAGATTTGACAATACATTCTTCTTCTCGATTCTAGACATACTGCATTATTTGTTTTTCGAATATCTTGAGAAAGGATTCTCTGGGACTAGTAGACCCCAAAAAAAACAAATAAATATCACTTCATCTTTCTTGTATGTGGAGAGGTGTTTCCCTCTCCATGGTTCAAATATCGTAGCTATTTTGTTAAGTTCAGAGTTAACAGTTGCAAGGTTGTTCCACTTTTCCAGGATGTGTACACCAAGTACACCAATTTGCAATTTCCTCATTTGATCAGGATAGCATATAGGGACCATCATCTCCCACAGACTCAGGAGAGTGGACAGCATCACAAATATTACCAAGAAAGGCACATCAGTGGGTATATTACTGGCGGCAGCTGAAAATATTATCCAACTGATTCTGTTCTAGATTTTTTCAAAGATATTTCATCCTCAACTCCTCCACCAACATCTGCTTTAGGTCTGCTTCTTCTCGTTACAGGGGTGAAATACAACACACTATGTCAGACACAATGAAGAGTCATTAGCAGCAACCTGTCCTCATGACTTCAGGGCAAAGAAATGTGAATGAAAGATAATGGCTGATCCCTCCGACCCTGTCCACCACGTTCCAAAAAGTATCCCCTGACAGGTGGAGAGCAGGCGGGCAGTAAAGGTCAATCATGACAAAAAATCACGCCACCCGAACAGTATCTTTCCCAATGCTGTGGCCTTCAGCCATCGACCATCTGTCCAGTAGAAACAAATAAGACCGTGTTCACCGCATTAAGCCACCTCCAAACTGTCAAGTAAATAGCTGCTCTTTACAAGACTCAAACTCTGCATCTAGATATATTATACTTGTAAAGTAAATTTATACATCAACGGTCAATCCATGTATATTATATATTCACAGATCACACCCGATCAGGGAGAAGCTGCCCAAGTCGTATTTGAGTCCTGTGTGTCAGCACCGTGTTACGCACATTTAATACCTTTTTTTGTAGATGGCATTGTTGCTTTTCATTCTTTTCCTGTATAGTTTGCTTTTGGTTTTTAAGTTCTGTCTGTGTGTATTTTGTTTTAGAATTTGACCACTGTGTGAGCCCATTATTAAGAATGTGGGAGCCCATTATTAAGAATGAGCGAATAGGTGGTGCTCTTGTCAATTCTCACAGGCTGAGGTTTGCATGTCAGAGAGTCTGAACCTCAGTGCTGTGGGCTTGGTGATTGAAGTAAATAACAGTGCTGAATGCTGAACTATAGTCAATGAATAGCATTCTCACATACAGTGGATAGTAAAAGTCTACGCAACCCTGTTAAAATGCCAGGTTTTTGTGATGTAAAAGAATGAGACAAAGATAAATCATGTCAGAAATTTTTCCACTTTTAATATGACCTATAACGTGAACAATTCAATTGAAAAACAAACTGCTGAAATCTTCGAGGGGGAAAAATGAAAAATAAAAACCTTACAATAACCTGGTTGCGTAAGTGTGCACACCCTCTTATAACTGGGGATGTGGCTGTGTTCAGAATTAACCAATCAAATTCAAACTCATGTTAAATAGAAGTCATTACACACCTGCCATTATTTAAAGTGACTCTGATTAATCACAAAAAAAGTTCAGTTGTTCTAGTAGGATTTTCCTGACATTTTCTTAGTTGCATCTCAGAGCAAAAGCCATAAGCTTCCAAAGCATCAGAGGGATCTCATTGTTGAAAGATATCAGTCAGGAGAAGGGTACAAAATAATTTCCAAAGCATTAGATATACCATGGAACACAGTGAAGACAGTCATCATCAAGTGGAGAAAATATGGCACAACAGAGACATTACCAAGAACTGGACATCCCTCCAAAATTGATAAAAAGACCAGAAGAAAACTGGTCAGGGAGGCTTCCAAGAGGCCTACAGCAACATTAAAGGAACTGCAGGAATCTCTGCCAAGTACTGGCTGTGTGCTACATGTGACAACAATCTCCCGTATTCTTCATGTGAATGGGCTATGGGGTAGTGTGGCAAGATGAAAGACTTTTCTTACAAAGAAAAAACATTCAAGCCCGGCTGAAGTTTGCAAAAACAAACATCAAGTCCCCCAAAAGCACGTGGGAAAATGTGTTATGGTCTGATGAAACCAAGGTTGAACTTTTTTTTTAAATTCCAAAAGGTATGTTTTGGAACACTGCACATCACCCAAAGAACACCATACCCACAGTGAAGCATGGTGGTGGCAGCATCATGCTTTGGGGATGTTTTTCTTCAGCTGGAACCGGGGCCTTAGTCAGGGTGGAGGGAATTATGAACTGTTCCAAACACCAGGCAATTTTGGCACAAATCCTTCAGGCGTCCGTTAGAAAGCTGAAGATGAAGAGGAAGTTCACCTCTCAGCACGACAACGACCCAAAGCACTTATCCAAATCTACAAAAGCATGGCTTCACCAGAAGAAGATTAACGTTTTGGAATGGCCCAGCCAGAGCCCAGACCTGAATCCAATTGAACATCTGTGACGTGATCTGAAGAGGGCTGTGCACAGGAGATGTCCTTGCAATCTGACAGATTTGGAGCGCTTTTACAAAGAGTGGGCAAATATTGCCATGTCAAGATGTGCCATGCTAATAGACTCCTACCCAAAAAGACTGAGTGCTGTAATAAAATCAAAAGGTGCTTCAACAAAGCATTAGTTTAAGGGTGTGCACACTTATGCAACCAGATTACTGTGAGTTTTAATTTTTTTTTTTTCCCCCTCAAAGATTTCAGTTTGTTTTTCAATTGAATTGTTCACGTTATAGGTCACATTAAAGGTAGAAAATTTTCTGACATGATTTATCTTTGTCTCATTCTTTTACCTCACAAGAACCTAGCATTTTAACATGGTGTGAGGACTTTTTATATCCACTGTAGGTCGTGCACATCTCTAGGTATGTAGCGACCTGTGAATAGCGATAGAAATGAGATCTTCCATGATTCTGTTGTGGTAGGCAAAGGTAGTGGGTCCAGTGATCCTGCCAAACTGCTTTTGATCTGAGACATTACTAGCCTCTCTTAGAACTTCATGAGGATAGTGGCGGGTGTGACCTAATGTTAGTCTAAAGGACATTTTATGCTGTTTTCTTGGGCACTGGGAAAGACAATGGTGGTCTCATTGTAGCCAGTAACTTGAAAATTGAAGATGTCCATGTCACTGTATAAGTATCATATAAGTCACTAGAGATGTGACTACGAATGCCACCTGGATTGTGGTCGTTTGCCACCTGTCGTTTAGATCAGTAGTTCCCGATCCTGGTCCTCGAGACCCAAAGGGGTGCAAGTTTTTTTTTTTCCCTAGCACTCACACACTTGATTGACGTAATCAACCTGTCATTATGTCTTTCATTTGGATCAGGTGTTTGAGTGCTTGGGCAAAAACAAAAACATGCACCCCTTTGGGTCCCGAGGACCAGAATTGGGAAACACTGGTCTAGAGGCAAGCATAGAATGTGTTGAGCTTGTCTGGGAGTGAGAAACTGAATGGCACCGCACAGCCGAATTTGCTTTTCTAATCTGTGATGGTGTGTAGTCTTGGCCAAATGCATTTAGAGACTGGATTGTTAAACATACATTTGATTCTGAATTTGTTTTTACATCCATAATGCAATTTTATGGCCTCGTATTTATTCATTTTGTTTGCATTGGGCACCATTGAGTCATGGGGGTTCATTATTAGGACTAGGAATGCTACAGTTCAGACATTCAGTAGAATACAAGGTCTTCAGTTACAATGTATGCAAATAGATTTTGTGGGAACAAGATCATTCACACATTTCTTTAGGAAGACAGTCTGCTGATGTATTTCCTTCAACGTTTGTGACGTGAACATGATTAGTTTCACAGTGAACTAGAGGACACGTCATTTGCCCAAAAAGATTAGAGCTATATTTTAAAAGGAGGAAATAAAGAGTAAAAAAGTTTTTGAGGTCCTTCAAAACAACGCTTTCATATCTTAAACATTTGTGTCATCGACCAATTCATATCTATGATCGTTACATTCTAGATACATGAACTTAGCGAATAAAGCTGATAGAAAATGTAATTGTCGTAGTTTTGATTTTTATTGTTTACTTTTTACCGCCAATGGCCATAATAAATATTTAAAAATAAAGTGCCTAACTATTTTTACAGTCCTTAAGAGAAAAAAAATTCAGCCATTATGGATTATTTCAGATTTTGGTATGTTGTATGATTTCTTTTCCCTTCGTTATAAGAAATGGCCATATTTGATTCACTAAAATGACTAAGGAAATTGTATCCTACACTTTGATTTTTCCATTCAAACAATTATTAAATTGGCATACAGTATTTGCCAAGGTAAAAATTTATTCCCCTTCCATTTTGCCAACAAAATGTTCCATACTAACATGTTCCAACATGTATCCACCAGAAAATAACAGGTTACAACCAGGACTAAAATAGTCATGACATCGGCATTAAAGGCCCGTCAGTGATGATTGCAATTGCAATCAGCAGAGCGGTTGAATTTATTTTCTCTGAATATCTTTAAGAAAAAATGTGAACCATTTTAAATGCTTAACCTAGAATCTCACCCAGAGAGATCCGTTCTTCTCTCCATGCCGTCCTTGTCATCAGTGGGGTTCTCTGTGGGTGGTCATTATCCTGCCAAGTTACTGTCCCTTGAAGCACTGCCAACCTAGGAATGTCTGAGAACCTGCCTGCAAGAGGTTACAATGGTCACAGTCATGTTCGGACAAAGCCATGGACAGGAGTATTATTACAGAAAAGACTTTCCTTTCCTCACTTCATGTTAGGTAGAATATGTGTTGTCAATAATTTGGACCATGGTAGAACTATTCTGAAACACCTTGCAGAAATATGCAACAGGGGATTAAGGCCAAGAAACTATGTCCACCCTTAAGTATTTCCGAACCCCAGACCACAACTCAAGTTCCAAGGGACACCTAACAGCCCCTCCTAGTACCAGGGGGCAGAGAAAGCTGTTAGGGCCTGGGAGTGAGAGGTAGAGAGAGCCCTTGAGATAAGAGGTGTCACCTGAGTGCTTTGTCTTGAGAGGGTTTGCAGTGGGTTCACGGAGGGTTCAGGACATCTGGGCAGGTTTTTAAGGGTCAACCACAGGACAGGAAACCCTCCTAATCCCCCATCTGGACATAAAGGAGAAGATTTGTCCCCACTCGGCCTCCGACTTTATTCCCACCATCCACAATAGTAGCTTTTTGAGCTCCACTCTGATCACAGCTCTCCCATCTGAAGTCCAAATGCTGTCACAGGAGTTTAGCTTGAAAACCATTGCTACTATCTACTCCAATATGTAGAAGTTATCAATGCTAATTGAATTCTAAACCTTTCACACAGAGGGAGAGATGGATGGAGTCTGTTCCACCTGCATCCCTCCATGCGTAACAGAGTTAAGAACGTCCAGCACTGTAAACTCAACCCACACCTGGCTGGAAATGTGGCCAATGGAGCCAGCTGGGTTCACCGGCACCATGACCTGGATCAGCAGGAGGCTCAGCTCTGTCCGGCGTATCCTGCTGAGCAGCGAAGTCAGAAAGCGTAAGCATTCGTAACTTACCATGAGACAACTTCACAACCAGCTTCAAATATTGTTGATGAAGCTATTAAATTGTTACCTTTCGCACGGTTCAATTGGTTAGTACGTTGTCACGGCGGACAGTCGTGTGTTTGCAATTAGAGGATTACTGGTTGGAGCCCAATGTGGGGCAGTTGGACAGTGTTAGCAACACATTGACTTTGGACTCATATGCATACTGTTGGCAGACAGGCCTCATTACTGCCCTTTATTCAGTGAAGGAATAGAAAGCAGTAAAGAGTTTGAAAAGAGATGCATGAAGAATGTTAAGGTGGGTGGGTATGCTTTATGGCCCCTTGATGAAAACTCCCCTCCCCCACCAGGGCTTTACCAGACCCAGGGTCAAGTGAAGGTGCTGTCCTCAACCAGCCAACTGGAAAACTCAAGTTCAGAGATTGTGGATAAGCAGCCTTTTTGGCTAAATGGTTAGACAACCCCACCCCCCACAATAAAAAAGTAATGAGCTGTTATTCAGGCTTTCATTTCCTTTGCTCTGAACCAACGGGTGCTTACCTGGGACGTAAATAACGTTTAACATGGTAAACCTTTACATCAACAGAACCATTGTAATTTGGTGGTCAGGTCATTTGACATTATTATTCAACCCTTTATTTCAACAAGAATCTGCACCTCCCTACCAGCGGAGAAAGTAAAGGGGATCTGGGTACAGCCTACCGCCACCCACAGAGAGATGTGCAGGGCATGTTACATTGGTGTTGGCATCTCTCATCTGAACTCACTATCCCTGTAATTTCATTTTTATCCCCACCATGACTGTGACCTTCTCTGTGCTGGGAGCATTTGGTAAGCAGTGATTTATCTGCCAAATAAATTTGTTGACTCCATAGAAATGTGTTTAAGGTGGGGGTCACTATGCAGGTCGAACATGGCAGCTGATACATCAAAGTTGGGGTGAGGGTCAGGAGGAGAGGAAGAGAGAAAGTTGAAATCAGCTCGACCACATGATAAAGGGGTGAGTTTACAATTCGGAACAAAACATTTGACGAAAAGACTATTCTAGGGAGAGATATGGTGTTTTATAGAGGCTTGAATGCTAAACGTCTCAGTGCAATGCAGCGTGGGAGATCTCACCTTGAGTGAGAGCCGGTACTAAGATGGTGTATCATTCATGTCGACAGTTTGAGGTTGAGCCGTTCACGTTAGAGGGCTCATCTGAAGAGTGAAGGGCAGTGTACCTCCCTCCTAGCTTTCTGGGTGTAGAATGCTTTAGTTACACATCACCTGCCAGAAGAATGACTGGCCTCGCTCACATTTTTACCTACAAACACCTCTCCTCTTCTATCCTTTATCCCTGACTAACAAATCACTAATGGGTCTACTAATGAATAGTCATGAGAAGCCAAGTCAAGCCAACTGCAAAATAAAAAGACAGTGAATGTTTGAATCTCTTTGTGAATTACAGTGATATTTGACTGTGGTATTTTGGAGGATTTTTTTTTTCCAAAGATGATTTTGTGACTTTTACACAGGTGCACCAGTTTGACATCACTTTTGTTGTACACATCTGTGTTGATGATAGTCACTTCTTGTTTTTATTTTTTCACAAACAGTCACTGTCACACTCTTAAGAATCAGCCAGTACATTACTGCATTTGTGCAATGCATTCAAGAGGGCAGTAAATTGAGTGAGAATTTCAGTAAGACAGTCTTCACAAAACGTATTTGTTTGTAAAAACCTGAACTGTGTGAGGTCGTATCAAATGTCATTCGGCATATGCAAGCAGGAAGTTAAGACTACAAGATGGCGGTATTTGTTGTCGCCTGTGACCTTAACTTGTTTTGTGTGATCGGATGTCATCACAGGAATTTGTCTTCCTACAAAACTAGCTGTCACAACCAAACCTTTTTGGCTATAAATGAAAAACTGCCTCACTTGCACTCAGTGGATTTTTAGGAACACAGAACATTTAGAATTCATTTTCTGTTATGCACAGAAGATTCAGAGGACCCGTTTAAAAGCATGTCCTGGCATTATTTTAAAGAAGGGATTAAATTGCTTAAAATTAGTGATAGGGTCAAAAATGGGTCCAGAGAAGTGCTTTCTTAAATTTTATATCTTTGAAAACCTTCCAGATATACTTTAAGACTAAATTGACAAATTAAAAAAATAAATCGGATTGTATAGGAAGTAGAATTGAAGGCCAATAGGCAGTAATTGCATTGTATTTATGTATTTTAACAGGGGAGACACAGGGAATGGACCATTCATAGCTGTCGTCTTGCTGTATCTAGCCAAATTATCAGCTTTTATACAATTTGTTGCAAAGACGTGATTGTAGTGATGGTAGTTTTGGGCCAAAACACCCTGAAGTGTTCCATTCAGAACGGCTGAAGCATGTCCAGAATATATCACTGGGGTAAACTGTTACCTTGGCTATGCTTCGAACCCATAGGAGTAAAAGCTAAGCTTCACCCTGGTCACAATTTTCGGCAGCACCTGAAAATCTTATGAACCCTATCAAATACAAGTATCTGGCTATTGATACACAAAAGTCCATCTATCAAAATGAGGAAGGTCAGAGAACCCAAAATAATTAGGCAATGGCTACAAAAAATAGCACACAGCTTCAAATACTGATTTTAAGTATTAAGGCAAAAATGAAGAACTGTAAATTAAGTAAAGCTGTGATTTCTCTGCGTGAAAGAGGATGCAACTGTATTTTGCCACAAAGCAGAATTAATCTTGGGGTCAACAAGATTCGTAAAGTATAATTAGACATGACCTTCATGCCAACAAGCTATCTGGATGTCTTGCCAGAAGAAACCTCTACTCTCATCAAGACAAATGTCAGCACCTGGAGTTCATTAAACATAATTGGAACTTTGATTAGAACTGGCTTCTATGGTAAAAAACTGAGCTTTTTGGCCAGGTACTGTAGGTTTAACGTAAAAAGAACCATGGTCATGCAGTAAATAACATAATCCCCTATGTGAAGAATGGTTGTGGATCTGTGAGGCTGTGGGATCCCATATGGAAACATAATATATGGCAATATACACTGATCAGCCATAACATCATGACCAATGACAGGTGAGGTGAATAACACTGATAATCTCGTTATCATGGCACCTGTCAGTGGGTGGGATATATTATGCAGCAAGTGAACATTCTGTCCTCAAAGTTGATGGGTTAGAAGCAGGAAAAATGGGTAAGTGTAAGGATCTGAGCGACTTTGACAAGGGCCAAATTGTGATGGCTAGACGACTGGGTCAGAGATTTCTCCAAAACTGCAGCCCTCGTCGGGTGTTCCCGGTCTGCAGTGGTCAGTACCTATCAAAAGTGGTCCAAGGAAGGAAAAGCGGTGAACTGGCGACAGGGTCATGGGCGGCCAAGGCTCATTGATGCATGTGGGGAGCGAAGGCTGGCCCGTGTGGTCCGATCCAACAGACGAAATACTGTAGCTCAAATTGCTGAAAAAGTTAATGCTGGTACTGATAGAAAGGTGTCAGAACACACAGTGCATCGCAGTTTGTTATGTATGGGGCTGCGTAGTGGCAGATCAGTCAGGGTGCCCATGCTGACCCCTGTCCACTGCTGAAGGCACCAACAATGGGCATGTGAGCATTAGATATGGACCATGGAGTAATGAAAGAAGGTGACCTGGTCTGATGAATCACGTTTTCTTTTACATCACCTGGATGGCCGGGTGCGTGTGTGTCGCTTACCTGGAGAACACATGGCACCAGGATGCAGTGTGAGAAGAAGGCAAGCCGGCGGAGGCAGTGTGATGCTTTGGGCAATGTTCCTATCCTGCTGAAAGAGGCCAATGCCATCTGGGAATACCGTTGCCATGAAAGCATGCACATGGTCTGCAACAATGCTCAGGTAGGTGATACGTGTCAAAGTAACATCCACATGAATGGCAGGACCCAAAGCCCCAAGCATCACACTGCTTCTGCCGGCTTGCCTTCTTCTCGTAGCACATCCTGGTGCAATGTGTTCTCCGCCCATGATCCTGTCGCCAGTTCACCGCTTTTCCTTCCTTGGAACACTTTTGATACATACTGACCTCTGCAGACCGGGAACACCCGACGAGGGCTGCAGTTTTGGAGAAATCTCTGACCCAGTTTTCTAGCCATCACAGTTTGGCCCTTGTCAAAGTCACTCAGATCCTTATGCTTGCCCATTTTTCCTGCTTTTAGCACATAGGTGTCAAACCGGTTCCGTGGAGGGCCGAGTGTCTGCAGGTTTTCACTCTTGCCTTGTACTTGATTGAATAATTTGGTCAATTAATTTCGTGATTAATTTGGTCACTAATCGCTTTGTACTTGATTGATTAATTTGGTCACTAATTAGTCTGAACTGAGAACCAATTTATAGGAAAAAACAAAAACTTGCAGACAATCGGCCCTCCGTGGAACCGGTTTGACACCCCTGTTCTAACACATCAACTTTGAGGACATAATGTTCACTTACTGCCTAATACATCCCACCCACTGACAGGTGCTATGATAACGAGATTATCAGTGTTATTCACTTCACCTGTCAGTGGTCATAATGTTATGGTTGATCGGTGTATGTTGTAATCATATCTTTGGTTTGATCAACAGATATGTACATATATGTTAAAATATACAAGAAATGGCTGTTTTTATAAATGTCAGATTGAAATATGTAATTAACATATATGATAATATATTCTAAAATATATGTTAAGTCTAATGTACGTTTAATGTATATGGCCATATATTAGATTTCCGTATGGGATGAATTGCTCCCAAATTCCCTGGGATCCATATTAAGATACAGGGCATCAGGGGCTCTACGACTGTCAACTACCAGGAGATTTTAGACCAAAATCCATCTTTCCTTGCCAGGATTCTAACACTCGGTTGTTGTTGGATCTTTTGGCGGGCCACTTTGTGGGCTATACTCAGACTAAGTGGTGTCTGTTTGGTGGCCTGGGGCTATGCCTGATGAAGGGAGTGTAGCTATTTCCTGTCCTGTTGGTCCTCTTTCCTGCCATGTTGTTCTCCCACCCGGCTCCTACCTGTCCCTGCCAGGATTCATGCATTTACAGCTTTGCTACTGTACTTCTATGTGGGGCAGAGGTTGGTGCAGCTGTTAGAGTGTAGGGCAAGTAACTGACAGGTTGCTGGTTCGACAAGGTTAACAATCTGTTGGGACTTGATCAAGTCGTCCAGGATTAATACCACCTGCTAAATGGCAAAAAATGTAATCTATACAGTACATTAATGCTGTGTTACTATCATATATAGAGTTCATGATTATTGTCCTGCTGTACCACTTTGAGATACAGTATATGATTACTGTACTACTATCTGATAAACTGTACATGATTTCCACATTGTGTGTATTGTGTTGGACATCATATGTTAAGACATTCTGTGAATGTATTATGACAAGCACTTGAGGTGAAAAGTGTTAACCGTTTGCCTTTGGCCATTTGTAAATGAGAGGATTATTCCTTTGAATTTGGGAATGTCAATGAGATCGATACAGTGTGCTGTGATCCTCTTAGCTTGCATCTCTCTTATTTTCCATTTTGCGAGCGTTGCAGGTGACAATTACATGCCCCATTCCTCTTGCGCTTGAAGGAGCATTTTTTTTAAAAGGTAAGCACAACATTTTTTTTTTTCTTCAAAGACGTGAACTTGAACAGAGAGGTGAGATGGTGGGCACCTCATGCCCTAAGCATTTGTAGTGCAAACAAATATTTCCGAGTGTTGCTAACGACAAAAAATACTCAAACATGTTGCAATCTGGAACCACACCAAGGCCACTACAGCCCAACACATACTGTACACTGATTTGTTGGCAAGTGCCGCTCAGTTGCAGTCTATCCATGACTGGCCTTTTGTTGTCCCTAATTCACCACCTGCAGTTTTGCCACAAATGAGGTGGCCAGTGTTAGTGCCAGGGGTCGTTCGGTTGGATCAGGCAGCTCTAGATTGCGTCGCCGTGGGAGCAAAGTGGAGTGCAAGTGTCCAGAACCCCGAGCAGATGTCAGCAGCTAACCATTAATGAGGCCTTAATCACTAATTGGGGAGGGGTGGCTTACGAAGGCTACTAACGAGCTGCAGCCAGGAAGCAGCCTGGAAAAGGAACGAGAGTGCAGCAATACCCTAATCTCATGAAAACAAGATTCATGTGAAACAGTGGACATGTCCAAGCATCCTAAATGATTCTGTTTTAGGTTGTCACCTTTGCTACGTGCTAGGTTAACAGAGCTATTTATAGGGATTAGAAAGGGGGAGCTACGTGGGCTCCATTGTTGTCATTGGACCAGACTCAGTGTCTTTCAACAGTTGGATTCTGAACTGTGCGTGACCGTCGACCAGGGGTCAAGCACATGCTTGTTTGTCTTGGAATATGAATAACTTTGTACTGGGATTACTTTTGCCTGTGGAAGCAGCGCAATGAGGAAATCAAAAGCAGGAGTAGCAGACGGAGACAGAGATGGATGGAGGGACCCAAGCAGCAGATGTTTATGGGCCATTATTTACAAGCACTTGAATCTGGGTTATTTCCCTGCCCTTGGCAATGGACAGGTCCACGGGTCGCGCTAGCTGAACCCTTCCACTCCTGGTCATCCATCTCCCACTGGCTATGAGAGACATGGATGAAGGGAGAGAAAGAAGGAGGGATGAAGGGAAAGACGAGAGAGGATAGAAAGCGAGGGATGGCTGAAAAGGAAAATGAGATCAAGAAAGGCAAATGTGAAGCCGCTTCACTGAAAAGCTGTCACAGCCATTACTCATTCATCTTTCGGACGTTATGTTGTTCTTTTCTCCCTCATAGATTTCAATTAGAGTAACCCTCGTCAAGCTGCTGCACTGCAGATCTCCTCTCGCGCAACTCTCTGTAATTTTTCCATCTGTAAAAATGCATATTAACTGATTTGCTGTCCTTATTGATTTTTGCTAAGGTTAAAAGCTTTGAAGACCTTGGCTTGAATATGGGTTGCCTAGCAGCAACTGGCCCTTCAAACCCCCCACCAATGTCAGTTTGACCGGGGTCTTGGCCTAGCCAGACAGCTGTAGCCCGGACCTTGATTTCTTCTCCCCATCGGTGATTAAATGTAGCCCCTTCTGCCCGACACGGCGACCTTAACCCCGGACCTTCTTGCTCTGGGGTCAGTTAACCTTGAACCCAATTACAAGATAAGGTTACTTAAGTGTGACCCATGCCTTCATTCACTCAGTTAATAGGACAGTCAGGAAAAAAGGCCAGCAGAACTGATACGCTTCTAACTAATTCGCTTCTAGCTAATTCCCTGGGTTGACAAAGGTCGGGTGGTGACCATAAAGAACGAGCAGCTTCGATTTCTCATGTGAAATGAGACTCAGCAATACGATATTGCAGAGGACTAAACAGCAGCGCTAGCAAACCTAGTATTCAGATAGGGCGGTGTCATCACTTCAGACACCTGCTGTTCAATGCTGCTTGTCTTCTGTCAGTGTAAACCCAACAGCAACTGTCTTGTACTTGGAGCTCCAGCTTATACTCATCTGAACAAGTGTATAGTCTAGTTTCAGTCCAGCATTTTTCTAACAAAGCCGGTTTGCTACGCATCAATGCTTGCGACACATCCTGGCCCACTAATCAAGTTAACCCTTGTCCTGCCAGTCAACCCTCCAATCTGGCGTTACTCCTGTTGGAACTTGACCAATATCTGGCTTAACAAGCTGTGCTACATCACATCAGACCAGATGGATGGAGATCAAACTCTACAACTGACAAGCCAGTATTAGCAGCTAATCCTGCTTGCTTGCTAGTTTTAATGCCACTACTGTTGCTGGTGATATGCGCCACTAAGTATGCATCTTCACAAATATATTATTGACTATCTTTAATGTGAACAATGGGTTAGTTAAAAGAACAATTATTCTTGATAAAATGAAACAAACTCCCCATCCCCCGCACAACATAGAGGAGACTACTACTTTCAGTTTGGTCCACCAGCTGAAAAAACAATATGATTTGTTATTGGAAATATTTTTGCATCAATTTAGATATTAAATCGTTTGTTTAGTATTAAGTACTAAGTTAATCTTTTTATGACAAACACAAATTGAGCAGACAGTGTCCCTCAGACCAAGAAATGACAATATTTCTACATTGGCAACCAGCCCAAAACGTTTTCCCAATGTGACGACAATGCTGGGTCTGAGGGAGAAATCAACAGGTGAAAATCACAGCCAATCACAACAACAGAGTAAGTAATACATTTTTACATCATAGCATTAGCAACCGATCTTTCTCTTTCTATCTCTACTTGTGGCTGCCACAGCATGAGGCTCAGACTAGGTCTTGATCTGATATATATTGTATTTTATTAATGTGTATGAAAAATGTCAAACAAAGCACAACTATCTTCAACAATAAAATGCAATAAAAGAAAAAACCTGAGCACACTGACATAGTAATGATGCTGAGTGGAGTATGTTCATCCATTGTAGAGGACACACTATACTACACTCATTGGGTTTAGCCTACATGGGGTTTGGGCTTTCCTTCAGTTTAGAACTATCTGAAACTGCCTAGAGATCAAGGCTTTGAACACATTCGTAACCTTATTTCGACCTTACTTTTCTTTTAACGTCAGCTCCCAAAATAGGTCACACATTTTACCCAGAGTGAGAGACAAAGTGAGAGACACAAAAGATTACATTGTGTGGTCATGTTTGCAGACATTAGAATTTATCCAGTTCACAGCACTTTTCACAGCAGTCAAATACTAAGCCTCATTGCAAATTCACACCAAACACTTCATATGGCACACAATTAATGTACCGCGACTTTGAATGATTTGCTCAGAAAAACAAGCCAATTGGATAAATGAAATTCTAATGAATTCAACAAAGACAACAAAGAAAAAACATTTTCTCCACTACAATAACAACTTGAGTTTGGGCGACGTTAAATATAATAAGAAAAAAAATGGAAACAATTGTTTTAACACTTAGCCTAACCCATAAAGCGTATATCTCTATAATTCTGCAGTAAAAATGAAAAAATACCCAAGCTCTCATTTTTAATGCATTTTGTTAATGCTGACTGATTTCTTAATACCACCAAGAAAGAGGTAGTGAAACCAGAGGCTGAATAACAAAAAGGGTAAGACAGAGGGAAATACAAATGTATATATAGAGATAGAGCAAGAGAGTGCCCTGTTTGCGGCCCGCTGACCGCCAGTTGAACCTTTTACTGAACTGAGGATGAACCCTCAACTTGAGGAGTGTCGGTCACAGATCTCCCTGGGAGCTACAAGCGAGGGCAGCCAGTCCCAGAAAACACACACACACACACAATCTTTTGCTGGCATAGACACACATTTGTACGTCATACACACATAATTCTCATTAATCCGCTACTGAATGTACCAATATAAACACCGCAACACCCCCATTCATGCAGGCACGGACACATACACACAACGTAATAAACACACACACAAGCACTCTTTCAGTCCCTGACTCACGGGTCAACCCTTGTACATGCTCTTCAGCCAGCAGAGGTGTTCTAACATGCAAAAGCCACACACACAGCATCTGTATGTCACACAAGCAACACACAAGCATACACGTACACAACCATGCACATCCTGTTCTGCTAACAACAGCTACACACAAGCATACAGTACACAACCGTGCACATCCTGTTCCGTTAACAACAGCAACACACAAGCGTACACGTACAGAAGTCCACATCCTGTTCCGCTAACAATAGCAACAAACTAGCGTACACGTACACAACTGTGCACATCCTGTTCCGCTAACAACAGCAACAAACAAGTGTACACGTACACAACCGTGCACATCCTGTTACGCTAACAACAGCAACAAACAAGTGTACACGTACACAACCGTGCACATGCTGTTCTGCTAACAACAGTTAACACTCTGCCAGACACATCAGTTGCAGGCAGCCCTTCAACAATCCCACTGTGACACGGCCGTGGGGACACAACAGTAAAGACTGCAGGGTCATGGACAGGTCAACACAAAGCATGCCAAGCCTGTCGCGGATGGGCATCCAACTTCACATATCAGAGGGGATGAAAGAGGGAGTGAGATAGATAAATAGATGGGTAATAGATAGGTAGGGATAGACATGTAGCGATAGATTAAAAATTGTTGAAGATTTGCATTTAATGTTACTTTTATTTATACAAGGAAATCAAGCTGAGACCTATGTGTTTTTTACAGTTGAGCCCAGTTCTACAGCAATAATAATATAAATACTGGAAAAAGTAAATACAGAACACACAGGTATGAAGCAATAACGATAAGAAATGCAATCACAGATTAAGCATACTGTAAAAAAGCCATGCATGAAATATTTGAACTGCCTTATGGGCACCAAGACTTCAAACTTTATATTACTCTGTATCACATGTGTGGGGGTTGTAGATAGTAAATATATGGATCTATACTGTAGGTAGGTAGGTAGGTACACTACAGTATATAGATACACTTTAGATAAATAATAGTATAGATAAGTGTTAGTAGATAAATGTTAGTATACATAAAGATTTCCTGTAGCTAGATGCTTACAGCAGATACAAATATTACAAATCCTATTATTCTGCCATTGATTTTTGGTTTTCTGATGGTTCTATTTAGAACCTTATATGTCAGTATTTTCAATGAATATATGGTTGTAATGAGTAAGGTTCTATATAGAATATTTTTTATAATCTAAATGTTCTTCGTTAAACCCTCTGTGGATGGTTCCAGCAGCCTTACTAGCCTTCAACATGAATAAAAGATAAAAGTAGTTCTTACATACATTACACAATGTATACCACAAGGCCTTTTTTGGGTGGTGTTACGAAACAAATATTGCTCTCTCTATGTATATATATATATATCATAAAATTAGAATATCATCAAAAAGTTGATTTATTTCAGTAATTCCATTCAAAAAGTGAAACTTGTATAATGTATACATTCATTCCACACAGACTGATATATTTCAAGTGTTTATTTCTTTTAGTTTTGATGATTATAACTGACAACCAATGAAAACCCCAAATTCAGTATCTCAGAAAATTAGAATATTGTGAAAAGGTTCAATATTGAAGACACCTGGTGCCACACTCTAATCAGCTAATTAACCCAAAACACCTGTAAAGGTCTCTAAATGGTCTCTCAGTCTGGTTCTGTAGGCAACACAATCATGGGGAAGACTGCTGACTTGACAGCTGTCCAAAAGACGACCATTGACACCTTGCACAAGGAGGGCAAAACACAAAAGGTCATAGCTAAAGAGGCTGGCTGTTCACAGAGCTCTGCGTCCAAGCACATTAATAGAGAGGCGAAGGGAAGGAAAAGATGTGGTAGAAAAAAGTGTACAA
>JACXGI010001025.1:68481-99471 GCA_016801175.1 Esox masquinongy | reverse complement strand
TACAGGAGATGTCCTCGCAATCTGACAGATTTGGAGCGCTTTTGCAAAGAAGAGTGGGCAAATGTTGCCACGTCAAGATGTGCCTTGCTAATAGACTCCTATCCAAAAAGACTGAGTGCTGTAATAAAATCAAAAGGTGCTTCAACAAAGTATTAGTTTAAGGGTGTGCACACTTATGCAACCAGGTTATTGTGAGTTTTTTATTTTTCCCCCTCAAAGATTTCAGTTTGTTTTTCAATTGAATTGTTCACGTTATAGGTCACATTAAAGGGGGAAAAAGTTCTGACATGATTTATCTTTGTCTCATTCTTTTACATCACAAGAACCTGGCATTTTAACAGGGGTGTGTAGACTTTTTATATCCATTGTACCCTTTCAGCTAGCCAACCATCATGTTTTATAGAAATGTATGGAGGTTAAATACTTTTTTTAGATGTAAAATTTTAATGTAAGGAAATTGTTTTAGACAAGTTGCAAATCATGAAATTTGACTTGTGCGACAGGCCAGGCATCATGTCATATCAAAGTGATCAGATGTAATTAGCCTACTATTTTTCTTCACCAGAAGGCATGAAATGTTGCTAAAACTTTCTAGTAAACACTTTAGAGAAGACTATGATCTGTCATTTGTAACACAAATAAAAAGGAAATAAAATGTTCCTGAAAAAATAGTAAGGTGTGACTGCTGCTCTGCGTGGCACTGTGTGCTCTCTTCCTCCGGCGCTCCACCTCGCTGGTGGACTAACCGCTGGCTGGAGCAGGTGGCAGCAGCACACCCAATACACCCTCACACCTGTTTTGAGTTAGTCGTCATGTTGTCTATTTAGGTTGCTCGTTTTCACCCGCACCTCGTGGGTTATTGTATCTGTTTGTTGAGACCGTGTGGTGCTGCTCTTTTCTTATAAAGACAAGAAACTTGATTCCTCGTGTCAGTGTTGTTTTGTTACTTTCATTTTTGCCTCTCCATTACCCTCACACCTCACATAAGGTGGTTCGATAATCGAGGACAGCGGCCGATAATAGGGAGCGTATTTGCCACGTCGCTAACCAACTAGCTGAAAATATTAATATGTCCACTGACATTTCAGAAATTCTAATTAACAACATGCTAGTTAACATTTGTATGTCACTATTAATCTCTAAACATTGAGAACTTGATCTAATGATTTCTCAGTACAGGAAGATATATTTCAAAACTGCTGTTGGTTATGTTAGCCAGAAGGCTAACATTACGGCCAGTTACACAAAAGTAAACCGCAAAGTATCCTTTAACATCACAATCACCTGCGCCTATGAGTATGGCCTAAATAAACAAATGTAATGACTTTTTTGTGCATGAAGAAAGTAATTTTAGTTTTTAAAATTTTCACCACAAACGCTGCCATGTCTAGTGATGTCAAACCTAAAGTTACTTCTCGTAGCTATCAAAAAGTGTCCACGTGTATTCTCCCACTCGAGGTCAGAACTTTCCCACTACCCAGTTGCTCATGAACACACCATCCAAAATGGAGAGGTTTGATTCAGTTAAGCACTAAGGCAGCTATTTATTGATCTATAACTAGCTAGCTTGCTTACCTGCATGTAGTCCATTCTTGTGGGTGTTTTCAGTTGTGAACTACAAACAAACAAACCGACTGAAGATTTTGACAGTAGCACGGGCACAAAGGCCATGGTGGCCTTAGGGTGCACAATGATTTTCGGGGAATCACGGCCAGAACGTAGGGCAACGATGGCCATGGCCGTCGTGAAATTCCTACGCTGGTTGCTATGTAACTATATTTTGTATTGTAACATTATTATTTGATTGGAATAAATTGTATTACTTTGGAATATAAATTAATACAGCACTCCTCGTTCATCTTCACACTCGAGCTTGTAAAGCTACTGATAATCACACACACATACCTAAGTCAAAGTGACCAGACTTGACATCCCTGAGTTCTGGGTCTCTGAACAGTCTGCGTGGTCCCAGGGACACCTGCCATTGTGGGCATCCGAGTTCTGGATCTAGGTTGGTCCCAGCGACACATGCCATTGTGGGAATCCCTGAGTTCTGGGTCTGGGTTGGTCCCAGGGACACATGCCGTTGTGGGCATCCCTGAGTTCTGGGTCTAGGTGGACCCGGGAACACATGCCATTGTGGGCATCCCTGAGTTCTGGGTTTCTGACCCGTCTGGATGGATCCAGAAACCCATGTCATTTTAATGTTAGGCTTGTGATGAAAGGAGTAGCTAACCTTTACTAAGGACTTCCTACATATGGTCATTTATTATAACAATTATTTACTAACAATATGGACTCAGATTAAACATGTATATTTATTTATCACTAAGGTTAGGTTCCCGTGCACTCATTTGCCTAGCTGTCCCCCGGTAACCTTCTAAGTGGTAAACCTTTCCACCCACACTCTCCTATTTACACCTCACTACACTGCTGATGTAAAAAGGGCTTTATAAAATCAATTTGATTGGTCACAATATGCATGCAGTATGCTGACCAGAGAGGTGGTTGCAGAGAACATTCCAAACCCGCAGACAGTACAGAGCATGCTGCCCGACCATAACACTAATGTTGAGGACTATTCACGTCATCCTCTTCCCAAATTCTCTGGGAAATGTGTGGTCTCAGTTGGACATTATTCCCCATCCTCAAATTCCCTGACCTAATGTTGTGGCACAATGTTGTGGTTGGTCATTTCTAGTAATATCACATGTTTTTCATAACTTTAAGTTGTGATGGTTTCATTTATTTAGTATTGCCATTACAATGTTGTGACAGAAAAATTGTTTGAAATTTTTATGTTTACAATTTCATGTTTTTGTCAAACAATGAAAATGTAAATAAGTTGTCAGGATGTGTCTGGGTGTATTGGTGCTGGGTAGGAATGGGTGTGTGTGCCCCCACTCACATTTTTTCTTTAGCTCAAATGTATGAATTTGTCTATTAATCTTGGCTGCCACCATTTGATAAATCCTTATTTATTTTTCGGGTTAAGAAACACTGTACTCATTGATTCAGAATTGAAATGTTTTTGATTTTTCATTGTAGCCATGAATTTACATTTTGTTATGAATTCCTATTTATCTATTATAAACGGTTGCATTCAATACACTAATTGGTTTTGAGACACCAATTGTACAATACTACATTAATTTTTGTTATAGATACTTAAATTCTTTTTCATGATTTTATATTTAATTGCTGAAAATCACATAGCTTTACAATACAGAAAACTGCATTATTATTTAAAACTATGTTTCACAGCTATTAAAACATCAGTTATGAGTTATGGAAAGATAACGTTATGGTCATGGTAGAAATATAAAATAGTTCAAATCCTATTTAATTTGTAATTGCTCAGTATATTTAAAACACCTTAGAACACACACATCACCATCAGTAGCGAATCAAAAACCGGAACTGAACCCGATCTGGCACAGAGCCAATCAAGAGGTAGAATTAAATATGGTAGATTTGAGTCTTAGCTGGGCCTATACTGGCCCAAGTCTGTTTTAGATCCGGATTCCAGATCCGTATCGGCATGAGCCTGTTGTGACTCCAGACCGGGTCCGTTACACGCATGTGGAACAGATGTTGCAATCCATCCAGCATGGATCTGGTGTGGATACTTTTTGTTATCGTGCAGTATATGACCTGGCCAGTAGGCCTACATATATATTCAATACTTTTTGCTAAGCGAGTAGGCTATATCTGTACAAAGAAATTCTACTGTGCACCAAATCAGAGAAATTAGTTTAGAATACTATGAATTATACCAACACCTTAATGTTATGGTACTGTTCACAGGTTGTAGCTAGCACCTGTTCACAATCTACTAAGTAACCGGCCTTTATAGTTGTTTTTTCCAATCAGCAGACAAGCAATTATGCACATGAAAAATCCTCAACATGGTTGCAGAGTTCATTGCATCACTGCGCAGATTAAGCCTTTTTTGGTCCTTAAACACAACATACCTTTTGGAATTAAATAAATCCTCCATTATTCTGATTTACGGCAAATTGATATGATCGCCTAAAATGTAATCCTAGGTTTTATATGGCGTTGGCCGACTACTTTTTCGCAGTCCGCTATACAGCTGCAGATTACCACGCGGAACCAATTACTTTTGAACTATCACCCTTCTTATGATCTTGGTGACTGGATGTACATATCCCAACGACCCAATTAAAATGTTAAGTAGCCTACCTATTATTATTTGTATTAACTTTTTAGCAGGGGGACTCATGCTGAGACCAAAGCAGATGAGCCCTGCATTGTGTTACACAAATAATATAGGGAGAGCACACTCCAAATGAAAACTAAATAAACAATAAATTGTTGTTCTTTAAATTGAAAACATAAACAATCGGTTCATTAAAACACATTGTTCATGAAAATATTTCTCCATAATTTTGAATTACCCCGGAGGTACCAGTTCACTCAGTTCAAAATGGTCTTGTGATATATTCCAAATTTGTGGTGCTTAACTAAAAGTTTGTCTACCAATGATGATTGAGGTTATCCCATAAGTGAAGTTATTAACACGGCATTCACATAGCTGTATGACATAACATTTTTTAAAAAATGCCTAAATGACCCTGCACCTTAGTTAGTTAACAATTATTTCACTGATGACATTCCAAACCAACATAGGCCTATACAATTATTTATTGTTTTGGGAATGTTTATTGGTATCAAAAAAAAATCTACAAAACATACATTTTCCAAAAACATTAACTTCCTGGTAAGAGAAAATGTTGCTCTTACACAGCATCTAAATAAAATATGTGGAAAATAGAAGCCTGTTGCAGTAAATTCTTTCGATAGATATTACATTTCTTTGTTACCAAAATAAAAATACCGTCACTCAGCTTGGTACCAACCCTTGATTTTTGTAACAAATTGTTTTCTAGAGGTTGTAAAATTAATCAGCTGATTTATATTTGCAGTAGTAATTAACTTACCTTACCTATTAAAATATTCAGCTCAGCTTCACACTTATCATATATGCAGGAGTCTCATTTAGGTCACATTTGTTTACTACTGTAATATAACACGCACCGTTTAAAGGCATGCCCATCAAAATGTCCTTATAGCTTGTTGATTTCTCTTCTGGTTTGAGGGATTTATCCTTCAATGTACGAAATTATCATTGGTCATGGAGTGGTTTCCTGACATATTGTTCTTGATTGAGAAGTTTTGTATCCCAATAAACAATTGGGAATCCCCTAGTATGTTTTGTGGTCACAGAATATCATTTTTGTTTAAAATATATCCCTATCTTGTGCTTTAATAAGGGGAAAGGACTGTAACTGCTTGGAGTTAAAACATTTAACTTGACTGTTTATATTATTATAAATATTATTTCCCACTACAGAAATATAATCAACTTTTGTCATTGAATGTTATAATTTCATCAGTACTTAATATAATTTGGATTTGTATGAAACTAAAAGGTAATTGGTGATGCGTACTAACAGCAAGTAGTGTAAATGGTTACTAATCTGATATCACACATGCAAAGTATCATGATTAGATGTGGCTGTCCCCTTACCGTTAAAACAGCATAAGGAATTATATATATTTTGTAGTATCTGCTTTGTGGCAAATATTACATACAGGTCAATTGACCCCCTTGGAAAAAAATGACAATCCTGTTGGCCCACTGATTTCAGTCCCCCTCGATATGCCACACAACTCATAAGCTGGATTTGAACTGTGAAATGGGATAATGCACAATGTCCTGTGTAACATGGTTTTTACACAGAAGAGGGTGAATGAAGATTTCGAGGTGCTTGTGGGGTGACTTTTATACTGTGACCTAAGTAAAATGTAAATAAGACAAGATTTAAACTACAGGTCAAATATGGGCAAGATTCAACGTGTTGCATGCCAACAAACAAGCTTTAAATGTATTACATTGGGAGCTACAATCCTGGTGGAGAATTTAATTAAGAAACAAACTTGGGTAATATTGTCATTTGGCTTGACTGACCATATAATGAAAATTGTTTATGTGTAACCAATCTATAATATGATAGTGAGCGATGCCAAGAACAATAATTAGAACCATTTAGAGTTAACAGTAGTATAGTATTACAAAAGAATGCTATGAATATTCTATGAGGAGGCATGCACTTCCTGGTAAGAACAAAACGAGAAACATAAATAGAAAGGAGAAATATTTTTGTTTTTCTTTCACCGTCATGAGGAAATAAGAATTAAGTCTATTTTTGTTATGGATCCAAAAATGATTAATGAAAAACGAGACGCTTTCTGATTGGTCAAAAATCGTTTGAAATCGGAAATCAAATATTGGAAGTCAAAAATCAGTTTTCCTGTTTTGAGACAATCCAATGACCGAAAGGTTCACGGACCCACGGACCCACGGACCGACCCGGTCCGATGGTAATGGTCATTATCAACAACAAAAGGGAAACTGAAAACCAAATGTACTGCGGTAAAAGGGAATACCCCAACAACTGATCTGTACAAACGGTATGTGAACCGTTTTATGGTTGGACTGTCGTAAGAGTGGTATGTGAAAATGGCGACTGGAACGCTATGTCAGCATCCGTAAGCTACAGTACCGCATCTGGCAACCCATCTATCATTACCAGCAGAGCAAGGAAATATAATACATCTACAACGTCGATCATGTTTTATGAGGCAGGTTTAACGATGGAATATACTCAAGACCTGCATCTGAAAATGAGTAAGAAAATTGCACAACTGACTAAGGTTCGTAATGCGCACGTTTTTATCTCTCATATAATACAGACTGTTTATTTGTCATGCTAGCTTCATAATCACTAGAATGACTCCTGAGCTACGGTGTCAGTGGAATGTGAATGGCAGAAGCCAGTAAGGCTCAATGTAAACTACATACTCTGATGCTGAACATTTCTAATTGCTGAGGAAATATATTGTAAAATGTTGTTAATGCGCCACCTATGAATAGTGCCGTTTTTTTAAGCTTGGATTTTTTTTTTACAGCAGGAACTACATTGTTTTATATAACAATTCAAACAAAATGGTCTGTATGAACATAGAAATAGAAAGACTCAAAGTCACACAGTTATTATGTAATGAAACCATGAAAAGTAGAGAACCCATCCTAATAAATGGTATTCCAAATAAAGTGTACCCCAATGTAAGTATTATGATGCGCAAAATGCGTTTTCAAACAGAATAGGAGTCCCCCAAAGAGGTCTTGCAGTCGAAGGTAGAACATGTAGAATTGGGACTTGAACCAGTCACTACTGGTGGAGTAAGAGGTACTTTTCATTGGAATGTAGTAGAAATTGTATTTACAGTCATACTGTGAAAGTATTCAGTAGTGAAATAAAAGAATATATAATTCAAAAACAACTCACAGTATAAGTAATTGAACAATAAAACAGTTTAGTAATAATTCAACTCAATATATTGCTCAACAACTAAGTAATGTGTACAGTTTTGCTCAAAAGTTTGCATACCCTTGGAGAATTGGTAATATATGTACCATTTGTAAAGAAAGATGAGTGAGCAGGCAAAACACATGTCTTTTATTTCTTATGGGATTCACATTCAACTGTAGGTCATAACAGAATGGCACAATCATAAAACAAAACATGGCAACAAAGAAAAAAATGAACTGACCCCTGTTCAAAAGTCTGCATACCCTTAGTTCTTAATAAAGTGTATTGCCCCTTATAGCATCAATGCCAGCGTGCAGTCTTTTGTAATAGTTGTCTATGAGGCCCCAGATTCTTGCAGGTATTACAGCTGCCCATTCGTCTTGGCAAAATGCATCCAGGTCATGCAAAGTCTTTGGTCGTCTTGCATGAACTGCAAGTTTGAGATCTCCCCAGAGAGGTTTGATTAAGGTCAAGAGACTGTGATGGCCGCTGCAGAACCTTCACCTTTTTCTGCTGTAACCACTGGCGGGTCAACTTGGCCTTGTGCTCAGGGTCATTGTCGTGCTGGAAAGTCCAAGAGCGTCCCTTGCGCAGCTTTCGTGCAGAAGAATGCAAATTGTCTGCCAGTATTTTCTGATAACATGCTGCATTCATCTTGCCATCAATTTTCACAAGATTCCCCATGCCTTTAGAGCTCACACACCCCCAAAACATCAGTGAGCCACCACCATGCTTCAGAGTGGGGATGGTATTCTGTTCACTATAGGCCTTTTTGACCCCTCTCCAAACATAGCACTGATGGTTGTGACCATAAAGCTCTATTTTGGTCTCGTCACTCCAAATTAGTGTGCCAGAAGCTATGAGGCGTGTCAAGGTGTTGTCGGGCATATTGTAACCGGGCTTTTTTGTGGCATTGGCCCAGTAAAGGCCTCTTTCTGGCAACTTGACCATGCAGCTCATTTTTGTTCAAGTATCGTCATATTGTGCTCCTTGAAACAACCACACCTTTCTTTGCATCCCGAATAATTATTCTGGCAGTTTTGGCTGAAATCTTTCTTAGTCTACCTGACCTTTGCTTGGTATCAAGAGATCCCCGAATTTTCCACTTCTTAATATGTGATTGAACAGAACTGACTGGCATTTGCAAGGCTTTGGATATCTTTTTATGTTTTCCATCTTTATAAAGTTCCATTACCTTGTTACGCAGGTCTTTTGACAGTTCTTTTCTGCTCCCCATGGCTCAGTATCTAGCCTGCTAAGTGCATCCACGTGAGAGCTAACAAACTCATTGACTATTTATACACTAATTGCAATTTAAAAAAGCCACAGGTGTGGGAAATTCAAATTTAATTACCATTTTCATCTATGTGTGTCACCTTGTGTGTTTGTAACAAGGCCAAACATTCAAGGGTATGTATATTTTTGATCAGGGCCATTTGGGTGATTTCTGTTATCATTATGATTTAAAAAGGAGCCAAACAACGTTGTGATAATGAATGGCTTCATATGATCACTATCCTTAAATAAAAGGCAGTTTTTTGCATGATCAGTCATATTTTCAAAATCAATGCCAACATTTCACAGTTTCTGCCAGGGTATGCAAACTTATGAGCACAACTGTACATTTAAATACATGTACTAAAATCAATACCTTATTATTATTTTACAGATAATTGATTGATTGAACTTGTTGAATGTACGGTTTTAATATCTTAACCTTTTCTATCTTGCCACAAACATCTGGATACTATCACTACTCTGCCCTTGTGCAGTTAACTTTACTTGGTGCTCTGGTCTCCTGTGACAGCCTCCCACACCTATTCAGTTTGTAGGTGCTGATGTAAAAGTCAAATTTGTGTGCAGCTGATGATTAAAATAATGTATTCTTTTAATAATGATCAACAGATTTCCAGATTATAAGACAATCCATTACCAATTTCAAGGGCGTAGGTTTGTGTTGCATATTATTGTGGGGGTCAGGTTCAATGGATCCTGTGGTTTTCACTCTTTTCTGGGAGGGTCAAATTTACCTGTCTGTAATTGGGGTTGTCATAACCCCCCTGTCTCCCAAAAAATCTAAGGCACTTATCGTATTTTATTGTTACTGCTTCTAGTTACTGCTGGTGAAATGAACACTGTGATTAACAATTTCTGCAAATTTCTGGCAAATTATGAGATAAATAAATCAATCTTATTTCCCCTTTAAGATATTTTAAAAGTCTGCAATATAGTTTCAAAGCTTTGAGAAGTAGTTTGTTTATAATTGTATTTTCTGATGATCTGTCAATCAACAAATACATGACCATTATTTTCTTACCAGTTAATATTAGGTCAAAGCCACTCACAGCTCTTCCTCTCCAGAACTCCACAGATGTACAGTTTCACTTACATGGCTTGCTCCCTTGTAAAAAAAAAAAGGCTTTTTTAAATAAATTTGATTGATTGACTGATGTAAACTTCACTAAGCCTTCAATTCTGTTTTTACTCTTCACAGACGTGTTCCGAAAAACATACTATTGTATAAAATGACAAATGTAAAAGTAAATGTTTATTGTAAAAATGTATAAATGTTTTGCCCCTCTCAAATGTGAAAAAGGCTGTGGTGGGATGAGTGACATAGTTGCCAAAATTCATGCATCATTTGTTATAATATTTAAATACAAGATTGGGGTTATAAAAATATGTAATTTGCCATTTGAGCTGTTTCTGAGAATGTGTGTTTTAACATATAATTAATATTTGAGTGGGAGAGGAAACATCTGAATTGCACCGGTGAGTGCACAATAACAGTTACGGCAGAGGCGTGCAAGGATCACAATACATTAGGGGCTTAACCCCCCCCCCCGGTGCAGAATGGTTGGGAGAAAATGGGTAGAAGAAAATTTTAATTAATTTTAATGTCCATACTAGCTGCCTACACTTATACATTGTCAAACACACAACAACTCTTTAGCTGCACTTTTTATATTGCTCTTAGTATAATGATTCAAAATTCATCCATTGCCTCCAGAATCAGATGCCAACAATGACAAGCCCTATAACCAGTGCGCTTACTCTCTTTCTCTCGGCGGGCTCACATAAAATGTGCACGTGCCAAATAGTGTGAAGTAGATCAGCTGCATGAATGTCACACAGAGGACCCAAAAGATTTGCGTTTTTTAATCAACGATATATAATTTCTTTAGGGCTTTAATGCATGATTGGAATTACAGATTAATAGATCAGGGGCTACTGATTTATTTTTTAATTTTCGTAAAAATTGGAGATCCCTAACCCAGGGGCGTCGTTATGCCTTGGCGTCCAGGGCTATAGCCTTGCGTCTTTTATAAATAGCCCTGGACGCCCAGGCATAACGATGCCCCTGGGTTATGGTATAGGCTTTACCAGAATTTAAAACACTCTTCCACGTTTTTCAATCCCTAGTATATACGATGAGTATCACGTGTAACAAACCGATACGATTACTGATTTGAGTATGACAAGATTGGCAGACCCCTAGTTGTTGATACAGTTTTTCCTTTTCTCTTACAATTTTGTTTCTTTAGCTAGGTATTTGTCATTTTTTTTATCATGATTGGAACCAGTTATTTGTAATTTTGTAAGAATAACAGTTTTTGAATTAAAGATAAAAAAAAAAGATCTCACTGTTTACGCCTGTAACGTTATTAAATTAAAATAAACATGGGATGGGAGTGATTTTTATCATGACAGGACAGGGAGGTTGGGCAGTTATGTAGCTTTTGCAGGTTTGGAACAGTAGGGGAAAAATATTTAGAGGACAAACTGGGCGTGAATGAAAATTCACTCATGTCAACCTCTAATGTACACCTGGGAACAGAATTACAGTAGTAGAATTCATTAAAAATATTCCTGATCTTTACAGCACAGAAATGCATCATTATTGTGGATACATATGTCATTCTGCTCATATTTCACAGCAGTGTAGTTCCCGACACCACAGTAGTGTAGTGCTGTTCAGTTCAGTAGATAGCAGCACAGCACAGTGCAGTAGAGTGAGGGCATCGTATGGTTTAGTACAGTACTGTACTCTAGTATTGTACTTGACTTTTCTGCCTAGGTGTTGGTCATAACAGTAGCACAGAGGGCATTTACATTCATGCATTTTTTAATTCTACTGCGATGATGTCTCATTAGGGTTTCAGCAGTTCACTGGTGAAACTTTGTTGTGTTTCTTCCGGTTCATTAGGATTTCAGCAGTTTACAAACAATGGCAAATATGTTCCTTGTGAGGACATGGAATTATCCACCATTTTTTCAGTCTCTATGTCAAACGGAGTGGCAGGAGCTTGCGAAGTTGTCTGGTTCAACATCTCCCCCTTGTGGTCAATCAAACAAATGCTTCTATGTCCGGTCTAGGTTCTGAACATGTGTACCAAGTAGGGATGTGCATTGGACAAGATCTTACTATCTGAATAGTATGTGTTATTATTTGAATAGTACTCGGTTAACCGAAATACATGTTTTTAAGAACTACCGATACATCATGAGTGATACTACATGATGGGCGAATGAGTGGGTGTTGTTCTCATGTAACATCGGCTCAATGACCGTTCATGTGAGAAAAGAGCGACCGTGCCAACGCTGTAGCCAAGCCTTGACACGCAAGGCTTGGCTACAGAACTAGAAGACAATATTTATCCACACATAACATTGAGTTTATTGGATGGAGGAGTCTAGAGAAGCGAGTTAGCTAAGCTAGCCAGCTATATGCTATTTGCTTAACTCACTGTTTTCTGCACTCTCAACCGCCTTTCGATTCCACAGCCAAACTTTACGTAGCGTTTTGTGTCCAATATATATACTGAATTAATTATAACATTAATTCAGTGTATATATTGCATCTTCCCTTGAATTAGTTGAATTTCATCCACTTGCTAACAGTAGGCTATGCAGTATATATTGCGTCATTCTGACTGACTGGACCCCACCACACTACTATCGCTTTGACTGACGATTGTAAACAAAAGACACATGTGAAGGAGTGTGTGTTATAAAAACGACTTAAAAACATATCATCATATGTAAAAAAAAAAATTATTGGAATTTTAATAGTATTTAGAAAAATAATATTCAGGTCTATTTCAACAACAAAAAAACTACATTTACGTAAAAAAAATGGGAGGCAAAATTGCATACACACACAAGTACTCGAATACTAAATTAATTTTGGGTATTCGAATATTCAACTATCCGTGCCCATCTCTAGTACCTAGTAGGATTATAATACAATTAACGGTTTCTTAAAAATGTACTTATATGGAGAAAACCATGTCCGCTTGAATATTTATTGGTCAATAGTGACCACAGTTTTTCACATACAGGCTCAGCTAATATATCGTTTAAAGAACTTGGTCTATAGAAGCCAAATATCAAAGGACATGAAGATTGGACGTTTCATATGAAGCAGGTTTCATGAATCTAGGACACATAGCGTGGGCGTGTCCTAGATTTACTCAACTTATTGTGGGAAGCTTGTGAAAGACTACCCGAAATGAATGAGTGTATGTAAACTTCGGGAATGTGATAAAAGAAATCATTGAGACTCATTGGGAATGTGATGAAAGATATAAAAGCTGAAATAAATCCCTCTACTTTTATTGGGACATTTCATATTCTAAAAATAAATTGGTGGTCCTAACTGACCTAAGACAGGGAATTTTTACTTGGATTAAATGTGAAGAATTGTGAACAACTGAGTTTAAATGTATTTGGCTAAGGTGTATATGGCACTTTCCACAAATGCAGTAAAATTTATGTCCCATCACCTTTTTTAAAGTGATTTAAAGCAAAATGGTAAAAATATTTACATTAAATGTGAAGAGTGAAAATAATTGTGCCCATTAGTTACTGGGAATGTAACTGCGGTTACATGAATGGAGCGGAGCCCACTAGAGGGGCTTTAGCTACTTGTGTTTTACACTTGCCGCGTCAGCGGCTGTACTGACAACTCATTATGCAAGATGCAGCAGCCAATCAGGGCACGCCTGCCCTTATATAGGACCCATGTGCCCAGAGAACACACTCCCGAGTTTATTCAGCATAACCCGGGTGAAGGCAGGGCAATAGGTCTAGGGGGCTCCGTTCCATTCATTTAACCGGAGTTACATTCCCGGTAACTAACGCTGTAAGTCGTGGAGCTCCGCCCCCTAGAGGGGCTTTAGCTCCTAGTGGTTTACGGCGGAGCGAGCGAGCCAAGGATGTACTCCCGGCCGGACCCAACCAGCATGACTCGCAGGGTTCAGTTAAGAAACCGTCCCCTAAAACCCCAAGACGAAACATCCCTGATAGCTGACGAAGTCAGAGAAGGGATGATCGAATGCATTAATGATGAAAATCCTTCCCAAGGGCAGGCCTATGAACACATAAGCCGCCGAAAGGAAAAAAAAGGAATGTTGAGTTCATGCGTAAAGGAAACGTATCTGTTTCACACAAAGCACAACATATAACTCACGCACCACACATCACAAGATGAGGGGTATGAGAATACAGAAAAAGACTTGCAAAAATACAAAATGAGGGAAGCCCCAGGGAGGAGGCAAACCCGAGCCAAGTGTGTTAGCAGGTAGTGACAATACCCCTGAGCCAAGCAGGCCACAGAATTCTGTAGCGTTCTAAGCAGTGATGGAGGCAAAGCACGAGATTCCATAGGATAGTTCAGAGGTCTCGGGCAGCTGCGCCGACAACCGAATGAACAAAAGACGTGGGGGAGACGTCCAGTAAATAGAAACACCATGACACCGCGGCGCAAATGTCATCTACCCTGATCCCGTGAAAAAGGGCTTATCGGGCATAGACGGTGGAGCCTCTCGTCCTCCTCACGCACGTACGGAGGAGGGAAGAAGGCCTGTAATTTGATAACTCTAGATCAAAAAGAGCTGGTGATAACCTTAGGTATGAAGGACAGGTTAGGTCTCAGCATAGCGCAGCTTAAGTCCTCTCTGATAGCCAGACAGCCTGTGCGCACAAAGAGCGCACGGAGACCGCTCACTCGCTTAGCAGAGCATAAAGCGAAGAGCAAGGCAGTCTTAAGGGACAGCAGCTTAAGAGAACATTGCAAGGGCTCGAATGGAGTCTCACAGAGAGCGCTCAGCACCTTAGCAAGGTCCCACTGAGGGGTGGCCCAGTCTGGCCACCGGGCGCAGACAGCGCGTACCCAAAAGGAAATGGTGGAGAAGAGGGTGGCTGAAAACTGTTCCCAGCAAAACCCTCATGGCACGCAGAGATAGCCGATGCGTATCCACAGTTAGTCGAGGGCGACCTATCCATATCAAAGAGATACTGTAAAAATGACAATCTCCTCCACAGGGGAACATGAAGGGTCAGAAGACCTCTGCGCGTACCATGTCGCGAACATATTCCACCAAGTGGAATACATTTTGGACGTAGATGCTGCCCTCGCACCCTGGTTGGTGCAGACCACCGCAGCGGACAGGCCCCTATTCAAAAGCCTGTCCCGTTCAGGGGCCAGATCATGAGGGTCCCTGACAGCGATGGAGGGTGTAGAATCGAGCCCTCCGCTTGAGACAGTGCATCCTGTCTGAAAGGAACTGCCCAAGGGCGGCCCGCCAGCAACTGGATCATTTCCGGGTACCAGATAGCCGCAGGGCGATCGGGTGCCACCAGAATGACCAGAAGCCCCTCCGCTCTGGTCTGGGCCAGCAGACGTGCTATGCAGCATTGCGGAGGAAATACGTAAAGGAGACCCCGAGGCCAGGGGTGGTGCGCAAACGCGTCCACCCCCAGAAGGGGGCAATCTGTCTGAGACAGGGAGAACCACAGACGGCAGTGTGCATTCTGTCTGGACGCAAGGTCCACTTGGGCTTCCCCAAACCTCTGCCAGATGAGGGAGACGATGTCCGGGTGGAGACGCCACTCATCGTGACGAAGGTATCCCCAAGACATCAGGTCCGTGCCCACATTAAGACAGCCCGGAATGTGGGTCGCTGATAAGGAGCGAAGGTGGGCATGAGCCCATAGCCAAAGACGAGTCGCCGACCGGTGGAGAGCAGGAGACCTGATCCCCCTTGGCGATTGATGTAAGCGACTGTGGCCCGATTGTCTGAGCGAATCAGAACATTGTGGCTCCTGACTAGGTCTGAGAAGTGTGTCAGCACCAGTAGGACCGTGTCCAGTTCCAGCAGGCCACACGCCTCCAACAGCCTGACCCTGACACACACCGCCCTATCCGTGAAGAGAGGCGTCCGTGAAAACCTGAACGCACTCTGACACCCTGCCCAGGGGTGCGCCCTGAGAGAGCACCACGGGGTCTCTCCAATATTCCAGGTCCCCCCGTAGGTGTAATGGCAGAGATATGGTCCCGTTCCGATGGGGCACGGGGTCGAACCTTTGATGAGCGAACCAGGCCTGCAGGCTGTGCATGTGCAGTAGACCCAGAGGGACCACTGCGTATGCTGCTGCCATTATGCCCAAGAGGGACATGACGGCCCGAATTGAACGCCTGCAGGGCGGGTGGCACAGGTTGAAGGCAGAGAGCAAATCGAGAGCCCGAGCGTCTGAGATGCGCACTCTCATTGTGCGCGTGTCCATGACCAGACCCAGGTAAGAAACCTGCTGGGCTTGTCTCGGAGCGCTCGGAAAGTGTGTGCTCTGGCCAGCCCCAGGGATGGGGCTAAAATCAGGAGATCGTCTAGATAGGCTAAAATCCTGATGCCTTCCCTGCGTAGGGGCTCCAGCGCCAGGTGCGCGGAGCCAGAGCGTATCTGAATGGAATACTTGTAGACCTTCGTGTACTTATAGACCTTGACCTGAAAGGCAAATCGGGAAAACTTCCTGTGCCTGCGAACGATCGGGACATGGAAGTAAGCATCCTTGAGGTCTATGCTTGCACAGATATCTCCTGGAAGGAAGGCTTCCAACAGGCGAGCAGTGGTGTGCATACCGAACGGCCGTTTGGCTACGTGCGCATTTAGAACCAGGAAGTAACGGGAATAAAAACCGTTCTGTCTGATATACTCCGGGACCTCGGAGATCACTCCTTTGCTCAACAGTTCTGTTATCTCCGACAGGAGAGCAGACGCTTTGTCGGGCAATGACATCACCGTCTCCACTATTCCCGAGAAGGGAGGGGGAGCTGAGCAAAACTGAATTAGGTAACCCAGTCTGATCGTTTGATTGAGCTAGGCTGATAGTACAGTGATGACGCCATTCCCAATAACGCTCTGAGAGAGGAAGAGCATGTAGTTGGGGGGGCGTTGTTCAGGAAAAGCTCAAATTCCCTCTCTGCCACTACTGCCGCTGAGCCCGACCGGAGAGGAAGAGGTACGGCCTAAGGAGGGCAGAGAGAGAAAGGGATGAGAAAAAAGAGGAGCGGGGCCAGGAGGTCGAACTCAGGGCCACAGAATGAGGGCCAAGAGCACTAACCATTAGGCCATCCTGATGTACAACAGACACAGCGCTCTCACTCATAGGAATCTGAGGGAGAGAGGAACCCGGCATTTGCATACGCGGACGCTGCACCCTAGGTGGGGACGCTTTGTCATGGGGACGCCGAGCAGCGCCAGCAGAGACCTCGGGCTCAGTGAGAACAGGTAGCAAGACGGAGAGCTGACGACGTTACCTGGTGTTTGAGCCTGTCATAGCGAGCAGATTGAGAAGCCACAATGGTTATGTCTATAACCTTCTGTGAAATCTCAGAACGCTCGGTAGCCCGCGAATGGCGGGAAAGAGAGGAGCCCGGCATTAGCATATGCGGATGTTTTGCCGAAGGCGAATGAACGTCGCCATGGCAACGCTGGGCTGCACTCCTAGAGCGAGTGCACTCGAGAACGGCCGGCAGCGGAGTGAGGGAAGTATCAGAACCCACTAACCGGCATTTAAATCTATGGGAGATGGCGGGTTGAGAGGATAGAGTAGTTATACCTATAACTCCCTGAGAAAACTCACTACCCTGTACATCGCTAACACAGCTCTTACCACTACACTGAAAGGGAATGGAGCGTGCACAAGCGTAATTGTTAGAAAACCTGCAGGCTACAGGGCGAAAGTGAGGGAGAAGCCGCTCACTTGCGCCACTGCTCATATCCAACAGGGCAGGCATAGAGACAGAGAGAGCGCATGCTGAGTCTCTAATAGCCACCAATGGAGGCAAACTAGGGCATGCAAAAGGTATAAGTGTTTTAACAGACTCAGACACCGCCTGAGACTGTACAAAAGCACAACTTACACCAAGGCACCGTTCAACCTTTTTATTAAAGGAAAAGGTTTGGTGGCCGAATCTGAGACGCCGTCAGACTCAGCCCGTACCTTGAAGAGGGAGGGTTTCAAAGTAATGTCAATACAATGATTGGTTAAAACCTGCAACAATGTTGCAATTAGGAATGGGATAGAACATGAATCATTGCACATATAAACACATGTATTCAACAGAAAAACACAAATACAGATGTTTTAATGGTATAAAAATTCAATTACCCAAATATTTTCTCTTATCAAAATTCAGTTACCCAAAACCTGGATAACATGCAAACAGATGGACATGGAACAGGGTAAATAGCAAAAAAGTAGCAAATTACAGTACTATAACAAGATGTACTCAAGATTAATTCATTTTTCAATTCAAATTGGTTTTGACCACATCTCTTTGTCAGTCCCTACTTGGCAAGATGTTACATGTTGAGGGACAGTAATGATCATTGTCAAATTCAGGACTTGCTGGGGGAGTGGTCAGGTTTCTCACAAAAGCTCTCCACTTTTTGCGCTGTCCTTGCTGTGCTCTTTTACTCATGTCTCCTATCAACTTCTTCTTTCCCATCTCAATGTCTTTCTTCCGCTTTTCTCTCTTTCCTGAGGTTCTCTGCTCTCCCCTCAGGGTCAGCATCTCAGCAAGTACGATAAAGTTAGTGGTGGTCTACCAGCCTGAAAATATTGCATTTCCTGTGTTATGTATACATGTAGAAACTACAACTGTCATGAAGCCTCATAATGTTAATGACTAACAGCTGTTATTTTCAATATTTATATTTGTTAAAATATACCTATAAATGCTCTTTTTATATGAACACAGGTGTTCCCATTCAAAAACGGTGTGATTAGCAGATCTAGCCTAAAGGAAGATATTACTCAGGAGGGGTTATCTAGCTTGGGAGCACATGTGGCATGTTAGCTATTGATAAGCATACATTTTCCATAAATTAAAGAAAAACTATATTTATATATATTTTATAACAAAAATGTTGGTAACAGCGTTGAATGCTTGTGATTGGCGAAAGCAGCCAACTCTAACATTTGTGTGAAAATAGAGAAAATTAAATGAGGGTACTTGTTGCCTGGTCATGGTGCAGATAATATCTTGATGATGCAATTCCTGTTCATATCTGATTTATGGAATGTTCAATTTTTTTAATAGAGGGGATCATGTTTTGGTAACAGGGTTGCATGTAATGCAAATTAATTTAGTATTCAAGTACTTGTGTGTGCATTCAAGTACAATTTTGCCCCCCATTTTGTTTACATATATGATTTTTTTTGGGGTGAAATAAATTTACCTGAATATTATTTTTCTAAATACTATTAAAATTCCAATCAAATTTTTTTACATATGTCGATATATGTTTTTAAGTCGTTTTTATAACATGCACTCCTTCACATGTGTCTTTTGTTTACAATCGTCAGTCAAAGCGATAGTAGTGTGGTGGGGTCCAGTCAGAATGACGCAATATATACTGCATAGCCTACAGTTAGCAAGTGGATGAAAGTCAACTAATTTCAGGGAAGATGCAATATATATACTGAATTAATGTTACCTCGGGAAAAAATATATGGCCACAAAACGCTACGTAAAATTTTGCTGTGTAATCGAAAGGTGGTTGAGAGTGCAGAAAACGGTGAGTTAAGCAAATGGCATAGAGCTGGCTAGCATAGATAATTAGCTTCTCTAGACTCCTCCATCCAATTAACTCAATGTTATGTGTTGATAAATATTGTGTTCTAGTTCTGTAGCCGAGTTTTGCATGTCAACCACACGGCTTCTTCCATACACACGGTCACTCTTTTCTCACACGAACGGTCATTGAGCCAATGTTACATGAGAACGACACCCAATCCTTCGTGCTTTAAGTAGTAGCGCTCATGTTCTATCGGTAGTTCTTAAAAACATCTATTTTGGTTAATCGAATACTATTCGAATAGTAAGACATACTATTCGGATAGAAAAATCTTGTCTAATGCAAATCCCTACTAGGTACACATGTTCAGAACCTGGACCGGACATACGGTGTGCAAATTTTTTTTCGATTGACCACAAGGGGGCTATGTTGAACCAGACAATGTCGCAAGCTCCTGCCACTTACTCCGTTTGACATAGAGACTGAAAAAACTCCATGTCCTCTCAAAGAACAGATTTGCCATTGGAACCCATTATCTCCGCCTTGATGGATTTTTGGCCATTTTGAATATATGAAAGATAGAGTTGATCATATGATAAAATAACTTGATGCACATGTCAGCAACACTATCATGATGTAATATATGCAAGTAAATTAAGTTTGACCACAAGGTGGCACCATTATGACTAGATGGCGTTATCTCTATATCTGTATCAGTCAGAATGATTTACATTTGGCACACATAATCAGAGTTATAAATCTAACTAATATATGAACTATATCTCAATTTGGCCACATGGGGGCATGATTGAACAAGAAACATCATTCATGCTTCATTTAGAGAATCTATGAATAATTGGTGCTTGTGGATCTCTCTGCTCAAAAGTGTTGCAATAAGACCTATAGTAGCTGAATGCTGAAACATGCTCAATGCTGCTTGCAGCTTTAATTAGGGTTTCAGCAGTTCACTGGTGAAACCCTATTGTGTTTGTTCTGGTTGATTATTATTATTTGGGTTTCAGCAGTTCACTGGTGAAACCCTGTTGTGTTTGCCCAGTTCATTAGGGTTTCAGCAGTTCACTGGTGAAACCCTACTGTTGTTTGTTCTGGTTTATTATTATTAGGTGTGCTTGCCGAAAGCAAAGCACAACTATAGGTTTCTCCCATACTACTTCTTATTTTTATTCCTTCAGCTCTACAGCCTATACAGTAAAAGCTATAAACACGAAACCAACTCCAAAACATCCCAAATGCTCGAACTCGAGTTGCTTGAGCCGATCTTTTTCATACCTATTATACTTTTTAAACTATATCAATATATCAATGAGCCACCAATGTGTTTCAATGGAAAAAAAGTGTCCATAGACTTGAATGGTAAAAACGCATCTCCTCCAACATTTTTTAAGCTATCTAGTACAAACCAACGCCAAGATGTTCAGTCTGGCCCAACTTGAGTTGCTTGTATTCAGATTTTTGATACTATGTTTACTTTTGTAATTATTAACATTCAAAGCTTGCATAACTCAACATATGTTTCAATGAGAGCCAAGGTAATACAGAGGTTTCAGTTCAAAATGTTCATGCTTTAGGGCCAATCAACCTTTGATAACAACTTTAAAGGTTTGAGGCTATCCTAAATAAGAATTCTATTACATGTTTATAAACAATTGACTATATAATTGCTAATTTACATTGTTAGGATATAACTGAGAATGACTCTTGAACCGTTCATGCTACAAGCATGAAACCAACTTCGTTTCACATGTTTAGCATATGCCCAGTTCATATGATGAAATGTTTATTGATTTTACAGATGCTAATTAGAGTAATTAGCATAATTAGTGTTGACTAGCTATTAAGCTGTACCTTTACCTATGCTGATTAGCGTATTCAGCATTAATTTGTTATTAGGCTGTATCTTTTGAACCGTTTGAGCTACAGAAAAAATAACTAACTCTCATTCAAAAGTTTAGAATATCCCCAGTTCATATAATGAAACCTTTATTGATTTTACGTATGCTAATTAGCGTATTTACCATTAATTAACTATAAGGCTGTATCTTTTGAATCGTTTGAGCTACAGACATGAAACCAACTTTATCTCACCAGTTTAGGCTATCCCAACTTCAAATTAAGAAAAGTTATTTGAATTTGTGTTTATTTGTTTTTGTTCCGGTTCATTGTTATTAGGGTTTCAGCAGTTCACTGGTGAAACCTTATTGTGTTTGTTCCGGTTCATTATTAGGGTTTCAGCAATTCACTGGTGAAACCTTATTGTGTTTGTTCCGGTTCATTAGGGTTTCAGCAGTTCACTGGTGAAACCCTATTGTGTTTGTTCCGGTTCATTATTAATATTATTATTGTTATTGCGGCAAAAAAGGGTGTTTTTTGCAAATTCCCGTGAGATAAAATGGCTTAAAGGTGCACACATTTTTATGGTGGTAAAGGGCTAAGGGCCGCAACTTCTGGTACAGTGGCATGCATGTGGGCCTCATGGTGGCGCTGTCAAAAGCCTCCAAAGTTGCACTTTTTGCAAGCTCACCACGCCCACCCATTGTGACCTAGAGTCTTGAAAATTGGTACATAGGTGTAGCTCCTCATGCCATTGGGACCCATAAAGTCCGCCATGATGGATTTTCCGCCATTTTGGATTTTTTGAAAAACACAAAAAAATGTATTTCTCTGGCACCAAGTGTCCGATCTTCACGTAATTTGATACTTGGCATCTAGGAACCATGGTTTTCAAAAGTTAAATCAGCCAGGCCAGTATGTCAAAAACATGGATGCTATTGACCAATGAACATATGCGGGGGCGTGGTTCTGCAAATATACAGACACATCTCCTACAAGGATAATGGTATAATAATTGTACTTTGTACGTATGTTGACAATGACCATACGGAAAAAATGGCTGCAAAGATTTTTTTATCAAACACACGGTGGCGCTATTGAGGTTTTTCACATTAGCAAGGTTACCATACTCACCCCGTTTGAGATAAACCCTGGAAAAGAGGTAGATATGTCCATCTCCTCATAAGGAACATATTTACCATTGGGACTCATTAACTTCGCTTTAAGGGTTTGGCAGCCATTTTGAAAGTGTGAAAAACAGTTTAAAGTTATCTCCTCTGGCACCAAATGTCCGATCTTCACGTACTTTGATATTTGGCATCTAGGGACCAAGGTCCTCAAAAATTATATCAGCCAGGCCAGTATGTCAAAAAACATGGACACTACTGACCAATGTAAGGGGGCGTGGTTTTGCACATATATAGACACATCTCCTACAAGGATAATGGTATAATAATTCTACTTGGTGCATGTGTTAACAAAGATGGTACGACAATAATGACTGCAAAAAAAAATTCATCAAACACACGGTGGCACTATTGTGGTTTCTCAAATTCGTAAGCTCACCATGTTTAAAATAAAATCTTGAAAAGGGGTATATAAGTCCATCTCCTCCAAAGGAAAATATTTGCTATTGAGACCCATTAAGTCGGGCGTAATGGTTTTTCAGCAATTCTGAATTTGTGAGAAATGCTTCAAATGCTACATCAAATGACATATTTAAACCTTTTCACGAATACATTTTAAAATATCACTGAAGGCCCCTCAGCGTGATTTCTTAATGCATATTATTTCAGTATGCACTGACAATTCCAGAATTGTATATTATGACACAACAAAAATTGCCACCACAGCAGCCCATAAACACCATGTTGTGTATTAGATATGGAGCAGTATTCTGATTTCTACTGGTTAAAATTATATTTTGAAACTATTTAGGGCAGTAGTACTTTTAAAGAGTGTACTGAATATTTATTGCGCAACCTTCTAAGATGTGTTATTTTCCTGATGATCACTCCACTTGTCTTATCAATAAAACACATGCTAACCAGCAGACAATGGGTTGTGTGTTAATAATGCCTTTATTTATGATGATTATTCACTATTTCACTTAAGATGGTGAAAAATTATGAATTCCAATTCTTGCATATTTGGTAACGGACAAATATGATCACTGAAAAACACCTTTATGAAGGTTATGTTGAGCTTGTGTTGAGCTTGTTTGGCTAAATGCTGTTTACGTGCGCAGCCATTTTTTTTCCACTGAATTTTGGGACCAAATGTCTCTGCGATCAAAGATGGTTGAACAAACGATTCACCAATCGGACCGGAAGTTCAAATCTTGATTACCTTCCTGTCTCTGAGTCACTCATCTTTTCACCTGTATCTGACTATGTTTGATAAACAACCTTTAGCAGACAAGTTGCAAATCGTGAAATACCATGTCTTTTTTTCTTTACCGGAAGGCAAGTAAGGTAGGTAAAACTCTCTAGTCTGTCATTTGCAACATCAGTAAAAATGAAATATAATGCAATTGAACAAAATAGTAAGTAAGATGATAATTGGGAACGTGGTTGTATTTTTTAACTGCGTCGGGAATTTCCGAAATGGTAATTAATGACACGCTAGTTAATATTTTATGTCATTAATAATTACAAAACATTGACGACTTGATAAATTTATTATTTGGTATTCAAGATATTTCTCGAAACTGCTGCTGACCAGAGGCCTATTTTGCTGGCCTAGTGATGTCAGGATCAGAAAATTATATTTTTATAATTGAATATATATTTTCATTAACGCTAAATGTATTTTACAAAGTTCGTTCCCATCAGTCTACTGACGTAGTTTCATTGCTTTTCTCTCCCTCGGTTGTGCTGTTTCCTGTGCAGCTCAGATGAATCAGAGCTTTTATCCAATCAGATTTTCCACGTGCTGTCTCCGGGTGAAAATCTATCCTGAGGCCTATAGAATTCCGAGTGAATCCCATCTTCTGTTGAAGCAAATGGGGAGGTTGTTGATTGTCATATTCTTCAACCAATCCGATTTCGAGGTCGCCATAATGAGCCTATTCTTTGGCACGTAGCAGCCTTCTAGATTAATTAGTTGCCTACGTGCGCGTTTTTCAGGTGGTGTATTTGGAGTGCCAGCTACCTAACTGAGGTAAAACTAGTTAGGACGTAATGTAGGAACATCTAAGATTTATTTTAACTTTATTTCGTGAGGTTGAGATTTTTTAGATGTAGTGCTTTCCGTTAGAATTTTTGTTTAGATTTGTACTAAGCCCTGTTGTCCTTTTAACGCACAGTGGAGGAGAAGAAATGCATTTGGTGGCGGATTTACTGGCAAAGCCTTTTTTTCGAGAAAACATGGAAATTGTGAGGAAGGGTCGACCAAACCCCCAACTAGCAACCGTTCAGGGTAAGGATGTAGTAGATGCAGTGCTTTCTGTTAGATTTTTTGTTTCGATTTTTATTGAGCCCTGTTGTTTCTTAACGCACAATGGAAGAGAAGAAATGGATTTGATGGCGGATTTACGGGCAAAGGCTTTTTTGAGAAAAGTTGGAAATTGCGAGGAACCAACCCCCAACCTAGCAGCCCTGTTCCAGTCAGGGAAAGGATTTGTGTGGCACTTTCAATCGATTGAGTACGAAAAGTACACCTGGCTTACAGCATCGAAGGAACAAAGTTTTTTTGAGTACGTTCTTGTTTCTTTGGTTCGTGTAATGTCATTGATTTGGGCTTTGCGATGTATGTTTGTGTTGCTGCGTCCTGTCATACTGCATAATGGTACTGTACATACTTGATGGTTTCATTCGCCATGTGTTCATGTTTCCATAATTACTAGTGTTGTAAGCCTCTTGTTAAATCACTTTATTCCACTGTCACTGTGAATGTGGGATGGTTATGTCGAATGACAATAGCCTAATAGCCCATAGGATTAGATACATGCTAGAATTATTAGCTTTGCGTCCATTGTGCTGAAGTTACTAATCGTTATTGGTAAGTAGGATAAAGAGCCCCACTTTGGAAATCAAATGCCCGTCCAACATGTTTGTTTTGGTTACTGACCTGTATCTACTTGACAGGTAAGCAGGTTGGGACTGTAACCAGCTAATAGTTCGTTTTAACCAGCAAGGTAGTAGATAAATGTGGCTGCCATGTACAAAAGTTGTCCAGGGGTTAATGACTTTCAAGAGGGGATGATTTCTTTGTCATTTAAATTACGCTATATGGGCTTAGAAAATACACTGACATGCGGATATAGGGGTGTACCGATTTCGATTCTAGTTATAAAATGTTTAGGTTTGATTTCGAAATTTAAGAGGAGTTTGCGATTCTGTGATTAAGTAACCGTACATCATTGATTGTGGCCAGCTGTTACTACCTCCACGATATCCATGCAACCGATCATGTATGGTTCATGTAAAGGAGTTGGCATTAAATGAATTGCACTCATTAAACCATTAAAAAGAACTATACCGCTCTATACTTGCAGGCCTATTATTTATTCAACTTCGGTAGCAACAGTAAGACTCTACATTAGAGATTTGTCGGCAACAATAAGACTTCCCATTTTCATATGTTGCCTTCAAAATAAAGGTCTGTGGTCTGTTTATAATTTGTGTTGTGTAGGCTACATTTTCAAAAGAAAACTATGTGGGGGAAACACACTAGATGTGTTTACACTGCACCTTAGCCTAGGGCTAAGAGCATACTAAGCCCAGGGCTAAGGGCCTCCTAAGCAAGTGTTCACACTTGTATATTTTGAAGTGGGAAAGCACCACCCTAAGCCTAGGGCTAGCTGGCCATGCTCTGGAGCAGGGTTAACACCGACTTTTCAGGGCTAGCCCCAGAAAAACGGTCACAAAATAACAAGTGTGAAACGGGGTCAAGAACATAACCGTGGAACGTTTATTGTCCAATCACAAAACCTGCCCTTTCACTTAATTTACATATGCTTGTGACGCACACCATTACCAACAGCTCCGTCTGTTTTGGTCCTTTCACTCTTCAAAGTTTTGTCGTTTCATTATACCTGCTAAATCCTAGTGAAGTAGTTATTGCAGCTTGCTTTGTATGTAAATCCAGCAAATATGTCGAAAAAATTAAGGTTGACTAACGTTTTTCTCTTTCTTTGCGTAGTTTTGACAAAGTTGTTCAAGCAGATACTGACAGGGTGGGCATCTTGATCAGTCAATGTCATGAAGTCGTTAATTGAATCGTGGGAGCGTAGCATTAATCATGTGTCAGTGATGTAGGCTACTGTAACATTATTTGCATGCCAGACATAACATAACATTTGCAGCTTATCATAGAATGTAAAATGATATTGTGTCGTATTTGTTCGTTAGCCCAGGGCTTAGGAACACAAGTGTGAATCCTTAGCCAAGGGCAGGGGTGGCTAACCAGTCCAGCATAAAAAGCCAAAAAAAAAAAGCACCATAGGAAAGAGCCACACAACACATGCACGCCCGCACTAGAACAGCGGCTTACAGATCTAATGACAGTCATAATACAAATCAGAACAGTTTTATAGGTTTCTTTCTTACCTAGACTGACTCAGTGGGAAACTTGGCAGTCTTTGTTATCCACAAGCCTTTTCAGGTCTGGCTTGTACTCAGTTGTGGCCACTAGAATCAACTCTTTCACGTGTGTGTCAGTAAGAACAGAATAATGTTTTGACTTTATTTGTTTCAGTGTAGAAAACACTGATTCACAGACATACGTTGCTGCAAACATTGACATTAGTTTGAGTGCAGCCTGTTTAACATTGGGATGTCTGTCTGTGGGCACTGTTTTCCAGAACTCTGTGGTTCCTTCTCTCAACACAGCTTTCAGTCTGTCATCCTCACAAAGTTCAATCATCTCCAACTGGGACGCTGCTTCATTTGTCATTAAAGGGGCTTTCAAACTGTCTGATTCAGCAGTGAAAGCGTTAATGAGGAAGGTGATCTGTGGCCGTTTTTCCCTCAGGTTGCAGAATCTGTCCTCAAAACACTGCTGCAGATTTTCAACCAGTGTTGCATAGCATGCGGTGCTCCTTTATAAGACCTCAGCTGCTCCTCCACTTGCCTTCAACAAGGACGGGAAATGTATGAGCTCTCTCTTTTGAAGATGGGTCTGGAATAGCTTGAGCTTGTTGACAATTGTGAAAACACTTTGCACCAGGTCAGGCAGCATTTTTAACTTTCCTTGCAGATCAACATTCAGTTTGCTCAGATGATGCAGCATGTCGACCAGAAACCCCAAATCTGATATCCGCTGGGGGTCACGTAGCTGAGGATATTCCTTATGTTTGTCTTCCAGAAACAGCTTCACTGGTTCAACATTTCAAAAAAGCGGGAAAGCATGTTACCTCTTGAAAGCCATCTCACAGTGCAATGGAAAAGCAGATCACTGGGAAGATCTTCATCAAGTTCAGCTATGAGGTTTTTGAACTGTCTGTGATGAGAACATGAGTGCGAATAAAATTCACAATTTCTAGCACTGGTTTCAACTTTTTAGACACCAGATGCTCTTGATGGATGATGCAGTGAAATGTCCAAAAATCCGGGAAACGGTTGTCAGCTTTACACAGCCCAACAAGGCCATTTGCAGCTCCTAACATAGCTGGCGCACCGTCTGTGGCTATTGCTGTCAGTTTTGACAACTGCGAATTTGCCTTCTCAGCAACAGTCATGAGTGTCTCTTTCAGGTCGATGCCACGGGTCCTGTCTTTTAACGGCACAATGTCAAGCAGCTCTTCCTTAATTGTGCTGCCTTCTGACACAGACCGTACAAATATTGCCAACTGAGGCTTATCTTGAATGTCACAACTCTCATCCAAAGCAATGCTGAAATATAGGCATTTCTCAAGGTCCGTATGAAACTGTGTGTCAATGGAGTTGTTAATATCCAATATTCTCTGTTCAACTGTGTACCATGACAGCTGCAGGTCTGACACAGACCGCTTTAAATTGTCATTTTCAGGCACGAGGATAGCGATGACATCTTTGAGACATGTCTTCACAAAGTCCCCTTCACTGTATGGCTTTTTAGCATGAGCAATGTTCCATGCTACCTGATATGATGCTAACGTGACTGTCTCTGAATGCTTCGCCGTTTCAACGTGTTTACCTTGTGCTTGTGAAGTTCACTGCCTTTGGGGAAATCCCGGGCGATGTTAGCATGGAGTGAGGTGAAATGGCGCTCCAGGTTTGATGCTTTACAATGCGATAGCGAAGTCTCGCAGATCAAGCAGAAAGGCTTCCCATTTCATTCCACAAAAAAAAATGCAGTTCCTCCCACTCAGATAAAAATGTCCTGTGCTCCTCTTCATATTTGCCTTTAGCTTTACTTTTCCCTCCTGACTCTGCCATTATTCACTCACTCACTAGCAGCACCTACCCTGCATTGTCAATACACAATATACAGCTAGCTACGGCAACACCACTTAAACAAACCACATAGTTACCGTCCTATGACGTTACTAACCGATGGAATACGAAACGCAAAATGGACCATATATATATATGTATATATATATATACACACAGTATATTTATTTTTTTCATTTTATTTTTTTAACCCAGTCCTCAGCCGCTCAGTAAGAGCCTCACAGGAGCAGGCAATGAGCCGCATGCGGCTCACGAGCCGCAGGTTCGCCACCCCTGGCCTAGCCTTAAGCCTTAGCCCCAGGTTAACAAACTCTTGTTTGAACACAGACTAAGCTAACCCGGGGCCAGTCTTAGCCTGGGACAATGCAGTGTATAAAGGCCTTATATTTTCCATCCCCCCACTGTAATGTACATGGGATACTTTTTGTGGAAAAACTCTTCAGTAACGCTGTGAATGTATTGTACGAAATAATCAGGAGAGTTTGTAAAATTACAAATATAATGCGAAATCATGGGGCACTGTGCTACATCCAGCAAAACAATATATTGTTGTCCCTCTTTAACCCCCAATGCAACACACTATACTGGACATGGAATTCATATTGCCTCATTAGTTAGCTGCTAGTGGCTTTTATTAGGAGTCTGGCTAGTTACTCCATCTAAAATTATTCTGATGAACATTATAACAGACAGTTTAGCTATTAATAATAATTTGCCTTTTAGATATGGTGTTATGTTGCTAATCTATGCATTGTAGCTAATTAATCCACTGTTTTCATTTGTACAATGACTTGCTACTATAGCCAAATATTGATAACACTTTATTTAAAGGGGTGTGCATAAGAGTGACATGACACAGTCATGATACTATCATAACCTTGACATGACACATGAATGAATCATTATGAATGTTGTCATTCGGTGTCATTTGGTTGATTATGTCATTTTTTATGCAAGGTTGACATTGTTTGGGATGTCTTTGTTATGACAACTTGACATTAACTGAGACAACATAACCTGTCGATGTCTTTGTTATGACAACTTGACATTAACTGAGACAAAATATCCTGTCAATGTCTTTGTTATGACAACTTGAGATTAACTGAGACAACATAACCTGTCAGTGTCTTTGTAATGACAACTTGACAGTAACCAAGACAACATAACCTGTCATAAACATGGGTCTAATTATCAAACTTGAAGAAACTATTTAGCCAGTATTCTATCTGCCATAAAAGGAACTTTGCTGACCCTGAGACTGATGTCCATACTCAGCATACTGAGCGTGCATTGCAGAAATACAAATTGGAAATATGGAGTCATAGAGGTAATCGCACTCCTGAGTCACTGAAGATTCACCTCAAAATGATAGAGTGGCACCACTGGTTAGCCAAACGCCATTATAATGGTGTCTTGTGCAGACTTTTCCAGAATGTGAAAAAACAAGTCAAGTTAATATCAATGTTTTTTACAGGAACACACTGTTAATGTTGATGCAAGACATCCATTCATGTATCTAGTGGTTTGCATGAACAATAGGCTAAATAATATACATTATTCAAGAGATAATATAAATAATCCAATTTGTTTATATGATTACAGTGCGGTAACCATTATTAAGGTAGACTGGCTACTTGTGTCTTCAAATAGGTGTGACGCATACAGAATGTATGGTCGCATTTGGAGTAGATATTGAATTTTGAAGGATACTTTTATATTGAAGGACACTTACTACGGTTGGCCTATAGGGGGCAGTTTGATGTGGTCGTGTTGCATTGGGACTGTTAATGATCCAAACACTGGCGCGTTCTCCTAACTCTTCAAGGAAAAGCCATGTCTTTCACATCATTTATCCTGTTTTCTATGTCAGTAAAGTACAAAAGTACACTGGACATTTTGATACATTTTGATAACTTGCCTGTTGAAGTGTATGTAGTGGGTAGGAAAAACATAGTAATTTTATAACTATGACATACACAGAAAACTCATGTTGCATGTAAAATGCCTTGACGGTGGTGCATTCCTTTGAAAAAAACAAATTTGTTACTGTACTGTACTGAATTGTTTTTTCGAAAACAACACTCCTGACAATATCCCTAGGATTATTGAATTTGCTGGCTCCAGTTAGCTGTATGCAGATGACACCAAAATCGAGCTATTTGGCATCAACTCAACTCGCCGTGTTTAGAGGAGGAGGAATGCTGCCTATGACCCCAAGAACACCATCCCCGCCGTCAAACATGGAGGTGGAAACATTATGCTTTAGGGGTGTTTTTCTACTAAGGGGACAGGACAAATTCACCGCATCAAAGGGACGATGGACGGGGCCATGTACCGTCAAATCTTGGGTGAGAACCTCCTTCCCTCAGCCAGGGCATTGAAAATGGGTCGTGGATGGGTATTCCAGCATGACAATGACCCAAAACACACGGCCAAGGCAACAAAGGAGTGGCTCAAGAAGAAGCACATTAAGGTCCTGGAGTGGCCTAGCCAGTC